>BJFM01003991.1:37521-52156 GCA_016586285.1 Arothron firmamentum | reverse complement strand
TTTGGGGGGGGGGGGGAACCCAAACACCAAGAAGTTTTCTTCGGCGATGCTGTATATTAGAAATATGTTTATCCTCCCGAATCCCCAGCAATTTCCTGCTGCAATGATTCATATGAAGAAGAAAAAAAAAAAATTTGTTTGAGAGGCCAACTTCATAAATACAGTCACTGTTTATCCCCTGAGTGAGAGGAATATTGATTTTTAATGGGCAGAAAGAGCTAACTTCTTCTTTCAGTGCGTCTGTAAAATTGCACTTCCAGTCTGGACGAGATTCAAAATGCAAACCAGCGAAATCAAGAAAACTGATGTTAATACATGATTAAATCATCTCTGTCGTTAGTCTCTATATTTTTTTGTTATGTGTACCTGTCCAGGGACATTTAGCAAACCGCTGCACCACCTTGAAGCAATGTATTTGAAAGTAGTAGTTTTAAATAGTTACAAATTGATCTTTTTAACTGTATAGAAATAATAATAACTCTGTTCTCTTTTGTCTGGTACGGCTGAATGATAAATGCACGAATCGTGCATAACCTGACTGATCTGCGCTGCAGTTTGATGGTTTCTCATAACGGTGGCCCATATAACTGCAGAGGGAATGAAATCCATCATCGGCAGCTCACCAGAAGAGATGAGCTTCCCTCCTGGGACGGAACGTATGGCTCATATTCTACTCAGCTCATGTGCGAGTGTGCAGAGACACGGCCCTGCCCGCATGACAACGTCCTGTCTTAGTTATCTCTCCGGCAAACCGTTGAGATGACAGGATGCCGAAGGTGGAAGTAAAGCCAGGTCTGCTTCACTGTATCCTTTCACCAGCATTAAAGCACCACGATACCCTTATACACAGCATTACCCTCACTGATCAATAAGATGTATGCTCATCAAATGCTGCATAAGTAGCATTAGCGAATATACAGAATAGACAACATGCTGCATAAACACATGCTTCAGTGTGTCCTTAGGCTGCTCATTTTTGCAGCAGGTATTAAGTAGCTCACACTCTCATTACTTGGAGAAAGATAGCTCTCTGCAGTTTATTGCTCTCCAGGGGAATAAAGCAGAGAGAGACAGAGAGAGCGAGAGAGTGACTTTGTACCTCGGCCTCAAATCTGACCTTAACAGCTTTATTTAGGTACTTACAGTAAAGGGGGAGGGGGGGGAACGACCAATTTATGCTAATAAAATAAACCCATGGAGCAATTATGCTGAAGCAAAGATTAGAGAACAGCCACACTGATCAGTGAGCTTGTCCCCAAAGTGACGGTCTTCCGTGCTCTGAGACTAATCCACGATCAGGGGATTTGTTTCTATGGGCATGTTTTGGATGCCAGATGAGAGTAGATGTTGTCTTGTCGAGAGGCAGGGCAGCCTACGTCAGTGCTGCGGGCTGCCGGCCAACACCACAGAGCCAGGATGCAGCCCTGACAAGCATTAGTTGCAAAAAGGCCATTTCCCTCCAGGATTCTCCTCTCAAACCTGGCAACACTCAGCGCCTGTTGGTGTGTTTCTGCCACCATGGCCGGTCCGCCATCCTCTCCAGATGGCGGTGAACAGGGAGGTGAGGGCGGAGATTAGGAAAAGAATGATGACTGATCCCTGCTACACATCCGCCCCGCTCTCCCCTTCTTCCGTCACATGCCAGCGGAGGCTACAGAGACCGGATGCTGTAGCCTGTATTTGTGCTTCGGCGAGGTGATAAGCTGTTCATTAGTAACGTGACACAATGCCGTGGGAGTGTTGTAAAGTCAAGGCAGGGCAGAGTCAGCGGGAATCCATAAAATCAAACATTAGTGTGTTAGAAGGTCCATTGTTTCAGTTCCAAACATGGCTGAAAATGGCCTTGATTTACATCTCTTTGCATCATTTCGGATACTTTTCCACTGTTCAGCATCTGCTTGCATATTAGTACTGTTTCATTGGTTAATCTTCCACTGCACACAGCAGCCCTGCTTTCGGATTGGATTAGATTGGATTAACTTTATTGCTCCCCTAAAGGGAATACTAATTTGCCACCATGGACAGCATAAAACATAAGACGATTACAAGACAACATTTAACGCTAAATAATGACGGGCATGCGAGGAAGAAGAGCCAGCCTAAAAAAGCAAAACAACCAACGGCAATAATTAATCTTGCTGTGGAAGATCTGGGAAAAAGAATCTGTTAATGCTCGAGTTTCATCTATCCTCTCGTCCATAATGACGTTCAGAGAACCAGGACTGAGACAAATAAAAATGATTTTATTCAATAGTCACATTTAGAAATTTAAGATATCAATAATTGGAGATAAGACAGCAACTCGCAGTGCCCCATGTTTGTTTCTCTATTTAGTTTTGAAGCAAAGGAAGACTCTGTAAATGTACTGGACTATATGTGAGGCATCGTGGATGTATGTTCCTTCTCTCCGTCAGTCTAAAGCCTCAGCAAGATGTGAACTCTAATGAATGGTTTTTCATGCTGTGGTAGACTCCACTATATTTTAATTGTAGTCTCATTCTTGGACGAATGCAGGAGGAAAATATAACAGTTTCCAGACATAAACACTTTCAGTGCAGTCACATTAGCCTTGGCAGCTACATATTGTCTCTCTGCAGCCCTCATACCAGCCTGCATTTAGATTCCGCGGCCCCCATCTGCAGGTATAAAATGGCTCTCTTAACTTTAACCTGAAAGCCCCCCTCTTCCATCTCCGTTAGATTCATTGGATTTATTTTAAATCCACTGTGGTGGCAGATAGAGGTAGAAATACAAAAACGGTGCCACAGTCCAAAAGCTTCTAGACCTACTGAATGTATGTCAGAGGTGAAGAAAAGGAAGAAGAATAGATCCCAGTCAACAAACAAAAAGTGCCCCTGCATATTTCGCGTTTGGAGGCTGGTAGAAAGTATCGCCTGGCCTAAAACGCTCCACTCACATAGCGTGGAAAGAGTTGCGTCAGCTTCTATTTTCTGAAACTTTTGGAGGGCTTTCAAGAGATGCTCCCGCCAAACTCCCGCTATGCGACGCTGAAGGAATGTTAGAACACAGGCAGAAACAAAGAATCACTGTCTTCCCCCTTGTTTGGAAAAGTTGATGATACGTGGAAAAGTGGCAACTCTCACAGAGGAGGACTGTGCGTCCGCAAACACCGTTGGGCTTGGTGCACGTTTTAGCAACACCAACACACCAACACTCTGAGTGCGTTGTAATTCATCAGAGGCAGCCGGGCCTCCATTTTTCACTCCGATGTTCGTGTCTGAAGATTACGTAAAGGAGAGGAGTAAAAAAGTGGAGGACAGAGTGGAAGAAGATGATTCTGATGAGCGCTGCTGTGTTGTTGCTGCTCTGCAGGTTGATTTATGACTCCCTCATTTCAGCATGAAACTGCAGTTCTTATGTAACAATCTCACCATGGAGCAGCAAGAACGACTCCCGTAATGTCACCGCCAGCTTTCCTTTGTCGCGTCCTTTGATTTCATAATCATTTCACTCAGGTCTGCAAACCATTTACAGCCTCTGATGCGGCGAAGGACGACCAAAAGTCAGACGAAATTATGGATAATGTCCCAATTTCTTCAGACAGGCCTATATTAATATTATCATCAGGTAAGTGAAAATAAACAGCGATGGAATCAGAATGGTAAAGCTACATGCTCATGTCACAAGGGAGGGATAATGATTTCATTCATATACCTACAGGTGATGAAACGTCAATCTGTTACTGATAAATCATTATTGTACGTGGTTTTATGGGGACAGGTCAAGAAATTGCATTTCAGTCAGTTGAATCATTTCAAGCAAATCAGTTAACCCCAGTAAACGTCTAACACATACATTGAAACGAATGTATCACCGGGCTATGTGATATTAGGCAACCATGGGGTAGTATGGGCTCATATTGATTCAAATTATGTTGGTGTTTTTCCTGCCCTCTAGTGACCACACCTAATTACTGCAGCAAACTTAGCGCAAACAATATAAAAATTACAAATACTTGGTAATTTCTTCTTAAAAGAATAAGAAAAGTATTGCGGAACTCTGAACATACATCACAAGAATAAGATAACTGATGAGCGAACTGGTAAATAGCTGAGGCATCATGGTGTGCACCATTCTCCAAGCCTCAGGATCATTGTATCACCAGATATCTCGATCACCAGGATCCTCTCTCCACCAGAGACTCATCACCCAGGCTTCAATATGGAAAAACACATCTCTGTTATTTTAGACCTCTTTTATTTTTATATTTTTCCTCCTGTGTGTAAATTAGACTGTGGCTCAGACTGCTTCTCACTCCTACCTCCATCTTATCATTTCACAAAACAGAAAGCAATAGCACGCTCGGCGACACATTTCACAGGCCGTCCACGTTAACTCGTGAAACGCCAGGCTTTCAGCCGCACATGGAGCAGCATAGAAAGGAAACTCTGCATTCAAATGAATGCTTCTAACTGTAGCTAGTCTAGAAATTACATGATTACATGGCTGGCCTGGGGAGAGAAGAGGCGGAAGAAGATTCCTGCCTGTTATAAATGGGTAGGTAAGTAGGCCGACTGAGAGGGTAGCATCCCCATCTGGGATCCTCTCTGGAGGTTATCACCATATGTGATCCTCATGTCAGAGGAGCCCTTGTGTTATAAGGCCTCACCCTAAATCATCGCTGCTGCCCTGCTTACAGCCTGCCCCAGGCAACTTGCTCCATTCCTTTTGCAGATCATAAATCAGAAATAATGACTCTGGAAGTCTATTCAGAGCAAAGGGCGATATGTCCCCCTTTCCCCGACTTGATTTTTCAACAGATTAGAAATGCAAATCAGCCAAGGCTTAATGAAAGAATCAAATGAGATAAAAGCTTTGGGTGCCTGCGCTCTAAAAATCCAAATATATTTGCCATTCTTTTTCATTTCCTGGCTTTCATGACCCTCAGTCTGCTTGCTGTCGGTGTCCAGAAGGCAATGACCACACAGCACAAAGGTAACGTAAACAGCTGAAGCGCTGGCTTTCAAAGAGGGCAGGAAGTCAGGGGGTTTATTTGTGGGTGATTCACAGAGCAAACGCTGACTCTCTGCCCGGTACGTTAGGCCTTCTAAGTCCCAGATTATGCATTCGCCCATCCAGCTGTTCCATTAAAACCTGCTTTAAAAAACGGGAGGAATGGTTTGGAGAGTGTTTATGAGTGCTTACCTGCAGAGTTGCGCGGTGTCGGGAATCCATCATGGTGGGCCACAGGGGGTGGGAGCACAAAGGAGAGGGAAAAAAGGAAAAATCAATGAGATGTCCGATAGGCGTTACAATGAGAATAAATCAGTCAGACAGATCTCGATGGGTAACAGGAAGTGCTGTGAGAACCATTACAAATCAATAATGTCTGTTTACCCTGATCCAGCTCTGTGGCCTTTTCACAATGTCCAAAGAATTCTGTCCAAACACATTTAAGCCACAATACAAAACAAAAGATAGAACCTATATTGCATATTGCAGGCTTACTTTTTAGGGCCTTCACAAAGCTTATCGTTCAATCCTATCCTTCCTTATGAAGGTCTGACACCTCATAATCATACAACACCGGCAGCGTGATCCGGGGAACACGTGTTTTCCGTACGTGGTTTTGAACCAAAATAACCATTTCTCTGGAAAGGAACAAAAGAGACTTTGTGTGATTATGTGTCAGAGGTGAACGAGAATATTACCGTCACACTCTTGAGATCAGATGATACGAGTGGTGACAACACAACATAATGTCAAACCTGATGTCGAGGTAAAACCTTTTGATCTGATCAATCTCCGCTCAACATAGTCTGGCTCTTGCATTCAGCATATGTAACTTGGTTTTATAAGCAAATTAATAAACCATAAATTCTGCTTCTCTATTGCACACACACGCATACACTCACACATAAATATGGTTATAATGGAGAGATCCTGTAGATGTAAGGGTTCACATTTTTTTAATGCCATTTTGAACACTTCAGATTTCTTCCACCTCCTTCCAACAAAAGTCTGAGTTCGAGTGGGTGTGATTTCCTCCAGATGGACGCAAGAGCACAAATTATCTTGGATGCTCCAACAAAGCTCCATAGAAACGACCGGTTGTCATCAAATTAATGTGTTCGGTGCTTCTACGTGGTTGGACTCTGTGTCCAATATCTCCCAGTCATCAAAAACCACTCCATGTTTGGCTCTGCGGTGCTGGTCCTTGAGTCAGCGCAGGCCGAGGCGTTGCATTGCTCAGCAAGGGTCATGTGCAGCCGGAGGAATTTTAAATGAGTCACCAGCATAAGCACTTAATTCACACAGAGCAGCACCTAATAGCGTGCTCATTTCTTCTTATAAATAAACCCGACAGGTTTAAAATAATGTGGGCAACTGGACATGGCATGAAAAATGAAACCATAAAGCAAAGAAAGCATAACCTTCTAAAGGTTTCTGAATCTGTCCATTAATGACACTACAGGGCTAAAAGCTTTAATCAATCAGCTGCAGATCAAATGGACAGAAAGTTACTCTGGTCATTTCCTTGATGTTCTATGACTCCTTTGACCTTATGGGGAGTTAAATCATTTCCGAAAATGAACTTAAACTTCATCCCGATTGAAATTTCCCAAGCGTCTCTCTGAGTTTTCCCTGAGCTGAATTACTTCATTTATCCAAAGATACCAAAACAGTAGCTCAGAACAACCCCTAGGTCGACTTGCCCTCCAGGGATCCCACCTGATGAGATATGAACTTTTCTTTGCCAGTTTCAAAACGGCTGCAGACAGAAGGATCCGTACTGAGATAATTACCTGCACAGAGGCCACGGCAATTTCAGGAGGCAAGGATGAGAGAAGCTGGTTATAATTGTAGAAAATTGCACAGATCTATTAAACCATGGTGTTACAAAGCTTTGGAGGGAGTGGAATGAACCTGACTACCTCAGATCCTGGCCCTCACAGCGTGGAACCACTCCAGTACCTGATCACCCTGTAACAGTCATCACATCCAGATCTTTGGAGTCCAGCTCACTACTGACTCTCTTTCAGGTCAACCCAACTCAAAAGCTCAAACGCACGCACACACACACACACACACGCACACGCACACACACACACACACACACACACACACACACACACACACACACACACACACACACACACACACAGAAAGAGTGAGAGAGAGAGAGAAACTACTCCAACCACCTACTTGTGTTACATAACAATCCCACTGCCTACCCATGCACCCATCTGTAGTCCAGTCAGCCACCGACGACACCGCCACAGCTCGTCCACGCAGCGAAATTTCTCATGACCACGTTTCTTCTGAAGAGACTTCAGGACGGCTCCTCTGGGCTGCTGATATAAATTCACCGGAGACCCTCCTTACATGAAACAGTGAGATTAGTCAGATGGACTTTTCCCAAACTCTGACTGCTGGCGATGGCAGAGAGGTGTGTTCTGAAGGTGGACCACTAATGGTGGCCAAGCTCTTACGCGCCAGCCCACTAAAAGGTAGGGGACCTAGAAACCATATTGGCACCAGGCAAGCACGGGACCATTTGTTTCATTGTACAAACAGACAAAACGTTGCTTTGAATTGACTTGGGCCGAGATCATATGCCAAGCTTTTGGCCAGATTTCCTGCCAGATTCTGACACAACTGAAGACGCCTCTTCTGAGGGGAGGGTTCTCTCAAAGCCAAATATGTGAAAAGTCACAACTTGGTCGCGTGAATATATTTAAAGGGGCCCGACACAAACATTTGCAGTGCAGGTTATCCCTTGGTATCACCACTCCAGCAGCAGGATGCATCTCTTGACACCAGCTGGTCAATTTTCACAACAGCATGAGACTGAGATCTGCTCTGCACGTCACAAGCCTTTCTTCAAGCCCTTCCCTGATTCATGCGAGGCCAGCAGGTTTTTATTTTACTTTATTTTTTAAGTGAGCTAATGCAGAATGGAGTGCACAGCTAATCCTTCTGAGAATGGTGTCAGCCTGCTGAACGGTGCACTTTTCACGCCAGACTCTTTCGACGAAGAAAATGTCATCTCCCCAACCAGAACTGCTAGAAAACTGTGGCGACGCAGCCCTGAGCAAGAGCTGCACTGCAGAATGTCCACTCACACAAGACGGCTGCACAGTTAGTTTACAGATCTGTTCAGGATCAGAAGGGCCGCATTTAAGAACGGAGAGAAACCATTAGGAATAATATGGCTGTAATGGTGTCTCAGAGGCTTCAGTTTTTCACATAATGCTCCATTTAATGATTTTATGCAAATGCCGCAAAAGTGAAATCAATCACTGTCAAACCACAGATACGGTCATCTGCTGTGCTACTATAGGCTGGTTTAAAAAGAAAATGGCACCTTTTTATCCACTGTTTTAAACCTAGATCCCAAAAACCACATGTATAGTACAGCTAAGTTATGATTCAAACTTAATTCCTCATTTCCATTTAAAACGGAAAAGGACGTCCCTGTTTTTAGGAATTACATCATTAATGGTGTGGTTCTCCAGGGTCGATGCAGCCTAACGTCAGAAAAATCACACCAGAGAAGCTCCAGGAGTGTGAATGAGGTAAAGAGCCCAGAGGAAGTGAAGTGTGACAGCTTGGGATGTTGAAATGTGTTGAAGTGTGTTAAAGAAGGCAACCCCAAGGCTACCCCCACCCCTCCTCCCCCCCAGATGTCGGGTCTAAACACGGGACCCCGGATTGTGTTCCGAGAAGAGCCACAGTAAATGCAGCTCACATGACACGGGTCCTGGGCCATGGCCAGGGGGACTCTGCAGTGGAACAACTTAAGGTTATTCCATTTGGGGAAAAGCAGGAAACGGGGGTATAAACAGTAAAGCGTGTGTGTGTGTGTGTGTGTGGGGGGGGGGGTGTTGGGGGGGGCTCACATAGCACTTCCTCTCCAGTGATTCCCACAGAATAAAGCATCTCTTCACAACAAACCTTCCAAGCGACTAAAATATCCGCGCTTGTCCCAGCTGGAGCTGAAGTGCAGATGTGTGAGTTCATATCTAAACTCTACTCTCTGTCCACAGCTTTTAAAAACACCGCTGCAGCTACGTAATGTATTTACGACGTATTTTCCACAGTGTGCAACGTAAAACGCTGCAAAACAAGCACCTGGCGAGCTGCCCAAGTCTTTTATGGGCAGTCAGCACCAGGCTAGAGGACAAGTCAGAACACCATCAAAACAATGACATCTACAGCAGGAATGCAGCGACTGAGTGATAACACTCATCTGGCACATGTTAAACAAGCCTCATTGACAGGGGCGCTAACCTCGGGAACGCAGCGCCAACAATGATCAGACTATTCTCAGCGAGTGCAGATGTGATAGGATGCAGCCCCGTGAGGATTTTCTATGTACAGCCAAGTGTCAAACTGCTGAATAAACGTCTGGCCTTAAATCTACAAATACTCCATGTGATGCGACCCCGAGGGCGATCAAACTGGATTTTCTTCGAGGAGGAAGCTGGTTTGGTCCACAGGCCGACCAATAAGCAATGACAAGTTCAAGCCTCCGCTTATTTCAATACCCTAAGTTGCTCCAAGCAACTTTGGGTATTGACAGAAGCAGGTGAAAATGTGACCCTGATGTCCCTCAGTGATAATAGGATTCCTGGACTCCACTCCCTCCACTCCATTTCTGGAGTGGAGGGAACTTTGAAGTGCATTCTCCATTAGGGAGAATTGTTAGACAAACTGCATGCTGTCATCTCCATAATATACTTCTTTTCTGTGACATTTTCTTCTTGTAGGAGGAAAATGGGCTCCCCAAGGGTCAGACAAAAATGATTTTAAGATTTTATTTCCTCCAAAGAAAGGTCACTGCTTACTTTTGCGTATGCTTACATGTTACATATTAGTTCAATTCTGTTTTTGGTTGAGTTGGATTTTCTATAGGCTGGTCCAACCTTTTCCATTCCACAGCTACCTCACTCTCAACCATGATCTTCCATCCATCCCCAACCTGGATGAGGCCAGAATCTTCCCACAGTTAGTCACGGGACTGTTGGCAAACTGAGGGGACTTGGAGGCATATGCGCCTTTCCATCTGTTGCTCTCTCGCTGCTTTCCAAAACCCCTTCCTCTGTCGGCAGCCATCTGCTTCCAGCCCTACCCCACTGGCAGGAAACATGAGCACTTCCACCGTAGGACGTGAAAAGAAAAGAGCCCCGGAGCACGTGACTGACCACTGGCCCGGCCCCTAAACAAAAGCAGACAAAGCTGACGGACGGAAATGTAAATATCGCAGGGTCGCAGCATCAGACTGCCACCAGAGATCTCTGTTCCACAACCTCATTCAGCATGAGTTGTAAAAACCCAGTCAGAAAACTGAATGTGGCTCTTTTTTTTTCAATGAAGGAACCTCTCCACACTGTCAGTAACACTGTCGGTGCATGGCAGGGTGAACAAACACCTCTTACAGCTGCTCCTGAGCAGATGTTGAGACAAGCGTACTCCCCTACGCCGACTGTTGCCTGAAAAAGCTGAAAAACACCAACGGCTCACCACTGAGAGAGGGAAAAAAAGTGTCCGTCAATGGGAGAGAGAAGGGCTTTGTTCGATGGCACAACGGAGGACATTCTGCCGTGGAGAAAGCGTCACATTCAATAAGCTAAATCTGGGATGCTGCGGCAGAGATGACGCCCCGACCCTGCGGACCTCTTCAGAACCGAGCCTCCGTTTACAGCTCGGGTGACCCGCGGTCAACAGGCCGGGCGCCACACCGAGATGCACTTTAATGGAAGGTCAGCTGGCCATTCCCGAGCTGCAGATTTGAGAAAGTTTATGCGCTAATCACATAACCGGGAGCCCTCAGAGCATCAGGCGCGTGCAAACCCTGGTGTCTGGTGCGCATCTGTCAGGGGTGAAATCTGCTACTGACGCACCCAGGAGAGTCCATCTGGGACGCAAACCTGATGTGAAGTGTTTTTTTCAACACTGCTCTTAAGGATCAAACATGGCCGAAACCCGTTAGGTTCCGCGCTCGGAGGGTTCGGATGGCAGCAGATGCTGTGGAGGATCTGAGCGCGTCCTCAGGTTAATGCAGAAATCAAAGGCAGCTCGTGTTTTGGATGACGTGAACCGGTAGGTGCAGAGCAGGTACGGCGCTCAGATCATCCAGGTGGATCACATCAGAGGCTCGACGAACAGCCTGACAGAAGTGCTGCAGACCTGGGGGACGCAAGATAAAGAAAACAGCCAATTTCCTCCCACACTTGCTCTTCAACATAAATGCAATTGGGAGACTCAGAGGTTTTGTAATCTTTAGAGTCCTCCATGTATTTCAGTGTTACAGAATAATCAACTCCAACAGTAAGCTTTAAAAGATCCATTTACCAGATCTAATGGAAACCCAAAAGGGCAGCACAGTGGGTGACAGCAGTCCAAACAGGAAATGGATGGATCATCTTTGAGAACAATGGAATACTGCACAGTTATAGTGGCTATTAAATCTGGAATTCCAGCGTCTTGGCCATAAATATGCGTTTCCCGTTGTTACGACGTGCACAGAGCCTGGAAACCATGGCCTCTTCCACGCTGCCTGAAGATGTAGGCAAATCTTCATTCAGACACGCTGACAGTGAGTAAATAATTACTGAGCTGGTCTGAGCGCCAACCCGCTGCAGCGACAGCAGCGTACGGTGCCATATCCTGTAAGTTACCCAGCTGGTGGCGTTGACTGTCATTTCTTACCACATAACCGATTTCTGTAGCAGCTTCACACTGCGGAGACTCCCACAGATGGCCTAAAGCAACACGCGTCACGTCAAATTTGTTCCCCAAAAACACACAACGCACCCATATCTTCCCTTTAACCCGTTAACCCTGTGTAAGTAT
This sequence comes from Arothron firmamentum, assembly GCA_016586285.1. Taxonomy (NCBI): domain Eukaryota; kingdom Metazoa; phylum Chordata; class Actinopteri; order Tetraodontiformes; family Tetraodontidae; genus Arothron; species Arothron firmamentum. The sequence goes on along the minus strand of BJFM01003991.1, from coordinate 40,336 downwards.
TTAGTTGTCATTGTACGGGAGTGGTATCGTGTACCAGTAAGCAGCTGAGGTGACACACGGTGCTGATGCAGAGCTCTGGAGCTTTTTCTGTCGTTTGTGTCTCTCTGTGTCGTTGCTGCTTGCTCTGTCACCACACAAGTGTCTGACCGCAGGCTCCTTCCTTTCTGGAAATCCTAATCCCTGCTCGAGTAGCTGTGGATTTAAGAGACTAGCTGGAAATCAGCGTAGGCTTTTGCACTTAATGAAGCATCTATTTTTAAAAATGCAAGCAAGCGTTTGAGAAATGCATCATAATAGTTGTTCTGAGGAAATTCCCCCGACATAAGATAAGTTGTGATGGCGCTTTTGGGGCTTTGTTCCCCTCTTAACTAGGTCTCGCCTGCTTGTTCCATGTTTTTAGTTGCAGGTTTGGCATTCAGAGCTCCCACTGCAAATGCAACAAAAGAAATGATCCCCACGTCCTGGCCGTGGAAGTGGAACACACCCAGATGAAGAGCCAAAAATAAAGTCCAAATCACATTACAGATGCCATCACTGCAGCTGTCTCCATGGTTCAGCAACGTGAATTCACTTACAAATTGCGCAGAAGCAACAGCTCCAGCTACAAGTTCAACACGTAAAGGGCAAAAACATCTGAGTGGAGCCACTTAAGGCAGCACACGTTTTAATTATGCTCCATCAAAACAGAAAAACATTCAATTTCTTACCCAAGGACCCCTGGAAGGTTCTTAAATCAATCCTCAAGGCCATATTTAATGCCCACTGTTGCATATATTTAACACTTCTAAAACACATCTCTGAAATTGCTCAAAACTATTTGGAATCGCTGCACCAGTGCTAACACCCCCACCAGCAAAGATCGCTCCTGATACGACTGGTACTATTAATGCTGCTACATGAAGTTTGAATGCCTCCGTTTGTTCCTAGATTTTATTCAGTTTCTGAAAATGCAGATCTGTCACTATTTTTTATCAAATAAATTTGCAAAAAAGTGTCTTAGTGTGGGTATTTTTCTTTTTTACCAGCAAAGCCCTGGATGTGGAGGAGGAGGAGGAGGAGGGGGAGGGGATGGCAGCAGACAGGTGCCAAGCGCTATAATTTGAGATCATCCGCTGAATATTTTCCAGTGATGTTTGTGGTGGCAAAAGTGCATACTTTCAAATGGATGCTGGGAGTTTTCCGTTGTGGTAGTGGTGGTGGCGGTGGTGGTGGTGGCAAGAGGACAGGAATTTTTAATGTAATGTCAGGACGGAGGTGGATAAAGTTTCAGCACATTTGCTTTTCCTGCAGTGTGCAGATTTAACACAGGAAACGCAGGGTTGTGCAGCCTTATCCGGACTGTCGCCCGTCCACAAGCATCAATTCCAATGCACAAATTCTAAATAAAACACTATTATTAATCAATGCCACATCAGCAAAAGTGGGATTTCATTTGCTAAGGCGATAATCTCTATTCACTCTTTCTACAGCATTTTCTGCGAGATGCACGAGCCCCCAGTTCCTTAGCAACAGTCTCTGCGCTGATACGAGACTGAAGGCGAGCAGCTCTGCGGCTCCGCGGTGCAGGTGAGGACTCCTGTTGCAGCTCTTTAAAGCTTCTCAGAGTTATGTTTTCTGTGGCACGCGCATCTCATTAAGCGGAGGTGTTTCGCCAGAGATATGTGAACGGTGTGTGTTTAACACACATAAACATAAACAGCGTGAGCTGTGACGTTTTGCCTTGACGGATTCCTGTTTGATTAATCCTGCAGGTATGGATACAAAACAGCAACCATCCGCGACTATATCCTCACTCCAGACAACGTGGCAGTCCTGATTTTAGGTTTATGTCAACAACTTGTGGCAGGTTTATGGAAAATCTGCATAAAAAATGATGTCAGCAGGAGACCTGGTTCTGCACAAACCGAGGCTCCAGACCTGAGGAGCAGCGGCCTTCCAGCCCGACCCCGTCGCCCTGAACGTGTTCAGTGGTCCAGCAGTCAACGATTGAAACAAATGACTAAGTCAACCATCACAAATTTAAAGCGGACAGTTGTGGATGAAGCCCTGCAATGAGAGACATGAGGCGTGAAAGGCTCCAGTGTTGCCTCATCAGAATCCAGACACATGCCTTCATGGAGGAAAAGCTCATCCTGAGGCTTCAGGGAAGTAGAAAGGTCATTCTAGCGTTTAAAGTCTGAACTGCGACACACTGCAGCAACTGATTCTTTTTTCTTTCTGTTTTCATTCTTTTGCACCTTGATTCTGACGGGGTTTGGATAGCTGCAGCAAGTGTGATGCAAATCTGGAAGTTCGGACAGCACTGGCTGAATATTTACATAAAAAAGAAGCGAAAAAATCCTAATGAATTGCAACATTAGAAAAATGAAACGGGCTGGTGCTCAGGAGTGTTCTGTGACTGGGAGGAAGAAAACATCAAGGTGAGAGATGGACAAGGATTTGATGCACAGAGGTCAAGTTTCAGTCCACATTCACCTGCGACAGAGTTTACCGGCTGTTCCAGACTGAGTTGTGCTTCACTGTGAATGTGCACGCACGCATTGCCCGGGGCGATAGTCAAGTTTTGATTTCACGTCGATCGTGAGCATGGGTTTAAAATGGCAACACAACATCACAAAGATGGTCCCTTTGGTCGGGAGCTGGATGTGTTTGTGCGTGAGAGCTCTGCTGTGAGAGGGTCTCACTCCTGCGCTGACTGCAGTGGATGAGGAGCAGGGGTCGTCTACGCCCCCCTAGCCTGAAAGTGTGGTTGTTGACACCTTGCACGGAGCCCATGACAATGTGGACATAAAAGGAAGAGAAAGAAGAGCCCCCC
>BJFM01003991.1:27254-37472 GCA_016586285.1 Arothron firmamentum | reverse complement strand
AATAAATAAATAAATAAATAAATAAATAAATAAATAAATAAATAAATAAATAAATAAAAGAAAATAAAAAATTCCCCTCACACTCACCTTCAATGGAGATGACATGTTCTCGGATCTGGTTCTGAAGGGCCAGGTCATCGATGCGCTCGATCAGGTCGTAGATGGCGTAAATGTTGGGATGGACGGACTCGAACCGCTGGATCTCTGCCCTGATGGCCGCTGAGTTGGACAAAACAAACTGCGAGCCCGGTGGGCCGGGCTGGGCAGCCTGGCCTGAAACAGTCCCCGAACCGAACTGGCCAGCCCCTGAGCTCGCAGATGATCCGGATCCGAACTGGGACGGGATGGACTGGGGCACCGGGACCGGAACGGCAACGGGGACCGTGCCTGGAGTGGGCATGGCCGGCTGAGACTGCTGCGAGATAGCGGACACCGGGACGCTGGACTGGTAATTCATCTTCTCTCCCTTTCTTCCCTGGTCTCTCTGCTTCTTGTGAGCGACTGGAACTCTTTTCGCAGCAGCGACGCGCAGCTGCGGAGCGGAATTCGGGATTCGAGCGACGCGAACAAAAGAAGTCCGCGGAACTAGTGCTGCTGTGGAACAACGGTGGGCGCAGACGCGTCAGTAGCCGATCGCCAATTTGCGACAGAAACGCGGCTCAAGCTCATATCATCAAAACTTGACTGTGATTCATTTTCCGTCGGTGGCCAGATCTGCCCGGCCCCCCTTTGTGCGGTGTTAAAGCCCCGCAGTGCCTACCACTTCAACACTCCTTTGTGGGCTGGAGCGCTACTCTGGTCAGCCCGTTTCCCCCCTCGGCTGCTCTGTTATGGAGACAATGGGGCTGGAGGCTTGTGCACGGCGCCCTGGTCCTCTGCCGCGAACGCGTCGTCTGCGCTGGAAGCAAATCGCGTTCAGTCCTCTTTGGTCCAAGTGGTCCCTGCCCAGCGCCCTCCTCCTCCTCCGCATGCTGAAACGTCACCCATCACGTAATTGTACTTGAGATGGGGGAGGGTGTGATTGGATTCTGGGAGAAAACTCGCAACGTGCACATTATTATAATATCCTACCTGACAGTTACGCAACCGCCAAATCTGCCCACCGCAACAAGCAGAAAGATGCTGTGGCTGCGTTAAGAAGAACCAGTGATGGAAGCAGGGAGTCTTCCAGACAGGCCTGCGCGTCCACAAATGCGTGCGCGTGTGAATGATAAATGATAGACTGTAACTGTGATGTGACTGAATTTTACCTGGAATTCAAGGTGTTAGGGTATTTGTTCTTCACATCTTTGGCAGTATTTTTTTACTCACCTCACAACCAGGCGCCAGATGTGTCTTTTTTTTTTTTTTTTTTTTTGAAATGCAGGATTAATGTGCCGTTTAGGAGATTTTTGTGATCAGTTGCAAATGGATTCATGGATTCGAGAAACGGCGCCTCCCAACGCCGCGTATTCATATTACACCAACAGCTGCCCAAGGCCGGGTGGCTGCCATCAGCCAGTCAATCAATAATCAAAGTCATCAATAATGACTTCTGCAGACAACATGACGCACAACTTTTATTTATTTATTTTTTCATGCAGAGACATTAGCATGTAATACTGACTTCGGTGCCGTTGTTTAGAGACCGGTTTCGTTTCGACTTTTTTCCATAAATGTCTAATAATCATCGTGACTCTGCCTAGAATTGCAGCACCGCATCCCGTAATAAGGAAACAATATGTGAAGGATACATAGACTGCACTGTGTGTAGAGAGCATAAACATATCCACGCAACAGTTCAGCGCCTCTGCAGCCCACCTCAGGGTCGATCGTTTGGCTTCTGCCTCCCTCTGTTGACCACATTTGGAACTTCCCATGTCAAAGCTCATTGCTATGCTCCTCAGGTTGCTCTGTGAGCTGCATTTCCATATGAGGGCTGCAAAATCTTGTCTTTTGTTTGTTTGACAGAAGAATCCCACTAATTATATCTGCAAGACATCGATAAAACCTCATCAGCAGATTCCTTTGACACCACAGAACCTGCAGGCCTCACTGGTGCATCAGTCATGAGGCTTTAAATGTTATTATCAGTGTTATTACACAATCGTCTTAGCTGTTGCCTTTAGCGTATTTCTTTCCAGGCACAACGTGGCGCAGAGATGTAAAGTCCAAGTCCGTTTTTCACATGGCTGTGTGTGAAGGACATTCTCGAATTGTATTTAATCATATTCTGAGATGCTGTGCAGTGTATCATCTGTCCTTTATTGACTTAAAGGAGTCTCTGTCTGTCTGAGCTGCAGAATGGTCATTTGCCTGCACTGATCTCTGATCAGAGAAATCAGCCCAGGAATATTTATGAAACTTCTCTGAATTATTGATTCTCATTTTAAACTGGGGTCGATGGGACCAAATGCAGCACCAGGATGAGATGAGATGGTTAGAATTGTAATTGGATAGGCCTACATTGAAATCTGTGACTTTGTGAGTAAAATACAACTGTCTTTATTTTATGTTTTAGGTCAGTATTGATCACAATCACAGTAACTCCCTTCACTTTGGGATATTTGTGTCTATTCTTAACACATAATAAGGCTAAAAGTTGGTTGGTTGGTTGGTTGTTATCTTTGCGTGACACCAGAACTAAAAGGTCAAGCCTGGCATTCCATAAAACATGCTGACATTAACCATAATATTATCAGCAAAGTTATTGAAGTCATAAGTATCGTGTTAAAGGGATATTAAGGTATTCTCTGCAGTGTGAAGGACAAAGCCCGCTGTGTTGTAAAAAAGAAAGACAGTGCATTATTTTTGATGCAGTTACATACTATTACTTTTTCTTTTTATCCAGTAGAAAATATTCACAGTAATGTAAAATCAGTAATCTTGGAAGGATTATTTCAAGAGCTAACTGGAAGATGAATATATAGCCCGTTAAATATATATATATATATATATATATATATATATATATATATATATATATATACCTTTTTTTTAATATCGTCACACTGATTTGACGTTTCACTGAAAACATTATGGGGATGCACTGCCCTCTAGTGGGCTCATTTGAAGATCACGCATATCAAGCTGATCGATAAAAACAAATATTTGCTTGTCTGCGTGAATGCGAGATTTCCCTCCCTCATTGTTTGTGATAGTTGACCAAAAACAACTTCAAATTAGTTTTACGTCTGCATACAGGTAATTTTCTGTTGAAATAGTTATATTCATTCCCTTTTTTTGCGTTCTAAACTTAATGGAAGAAAAAGAGATTGTCTAAATCTCTTGCGTTGTCGTTTAAAAGAATCTGTGGTAAACCCCAAATTGCCACTTGGATGCGGCAGAAATGAGCTCATTCAGCGACTGCGCCCTGGCCACACCCCTTCTCATGTTGCAGCAAAACACTCGCCTCGGTTTTTTCCCACCATGCACCTGGAGGGGTAGTGACGTCACCGTGAAGGGATGAGAGATTGGAGTGCATTTGAAGAGTCACAATTTTTGAACCTGTTGTGCAGATTATAATTTTCAAATCTGTTGCTTTTTAAAAAAAATATTATTAACAAATGACATTTTACGCTCTCTTCACAGTCGTAATACGATGATTAAAACATACATTTGAAAGGTAAAATAACGGACATTGTTTTGTGTCTTATTGGGTGATCGGCGAAATAAGTGGAATTTTATCCTAGATAAATTCTTAAGGTAATAGATTTTTTTTATTGTATTAAAAATACAATAAGAAAAATAAGATTTTAATAAACTATTAATACCACCCAAACAGTGCAACGTTGAAAATTATAGTCAGTAAATTTGGTCATTGTGTAAATATTTTTTGCTAGTTTTCGTCTGGATCACCGCAGTTAGGATCGGTTAGTAATCGCCCACCAGCAGATGACAACAACAAAACAGTGTTACTCTGACTGTTAGCGTAGTCAGCTACCTTAGATAAACAACCGGTGGATCGGTCAGCGTGTTACATCATCTGTACACTTTACACAATTCTAGACTTAATTTACGAAAGTATGGCGTATTTCTGTGAGTAATTATGGTTGTCATTTATATTTGTCTATGTTCAGCTATCATTAGCCAAGTGGCTTGCTAAGCTAGATCTATGAATTCCAAGCTAAATCAGGTTAGCTAGCTAGCCTCAGCGCTAGCTAGCTCGCCTTGGCGAGGTGGAGACCCAAGAACAGAGGAGATGCGAGCAAAGTGAGGTAAGGAAACAAATGTGCGCGTTTAATACATTCACTGTACAGTGCCATGTTTTATAACAACATTAATGTTTTTATTGCGCTGTCTGTTTTGGCTGATCTTCTTGTGTCTGTGAAATTAATCGACGTTTGAAAGTTACGCTAGCCCGACAGCTGTGTTAGCTAATAGCCAGTTGCGGGTCTTAGTTCAGTCGCTAGCTCAAAATAGGGCCCCCCCTGCGGGCACTGAACCTATGAATAACCGGAGGCCTGGGTGTTATCCACCAAGCATTCTGTGTTTTGAAAACAGTAGACAGGTGCAATGGAAACACCGACTGACTAAGGCCTACATATGGGAAAAGTCAAAACTGTAGTTGGCCGAATAGTCAGATGCCCTGTGGTAGCAACTTAGCTGGTAATTTTGTGATGATAGTTAGCGATAACTAGGTACTCCCAGCATTTGGTTACATTTTTATTGTGCATTATTGGCTCTTCAGCCTGGACAAATACACAAGCCCTTAAGATTCTCCTCCTCGGGCGCTTTAGCGAGTTCTGCTTTACTTTTCCAAACACCAGATGAACATTGCTGCTCGTTAACCACCTAACAGCCCGTAGTTATCAACACGGTGACTCAGCGAAGTCTTTGTTCTAACTGTGTGACAACTTGTAAGTTCACGTGATTGTTGGAATTTAAATGATCTAAAGGTAATATCGACAGTCTCAGTGGCATCTGGCAACATCAGCACACAGGAAAGTAGGAGAACCCAGAGCCCTGATTATTGGCCCCCTCGTCCTCACATTTGTGTTTCTTCTCCCCTGCAGCCTGGGCTTAAATGACTAAATGAGCAAGGCGGGCCAAGGCGCTGAACTCTGGGAGATTCACCATGAAGTTGTATGTGTTCCAGGTCAACAATGGCAGCACGTTGACATTTGACACTGACCTTGCTGTCCAGACGTAAGAGACGTAGCCTGTCACAAGCCGCTGGCGCTCTGAGCCTCTGGGCTGCTGTTACTCAGACCTTTCCTCTTGTTTCAGCGTGCTGGAGCTCAAACATGCCATCCAAGCCAAATACAAGATTGCAATCCAGCATCAAGTCCTCGTGGTCAATGGAGGCGAGTGCATGGTGGTGGAGAGGCGCGTGTGCAGCTACAGCGCCGGCACGGTGAGTCCAGGCGCTTCGCAGGTGGGATGTTTGCTGCCGGGTGTCCTGAACGCTGAGCTCTCGCCGTTGCTCTCCAGGAAACCAACCCCATATTCCTGTTCAACAAAGAGATGATCCTGAGCGACCGGGACCCGACCATCCCCAAAACCACCTTCTCGATTGAGAGTGAGATTCAGGTCAAGGTGGAGGAGTCCCTGCTGATGCCAGCCGTCTTTCACACCGTTGCCTCACGAACACAACTCGCCGTGGTGACCGCCGCCTCTCCTCTCTGCTTGGTCTGCTTGCGCTCTGTCCCTCCCGCTAACCCGTGCCGCTGCTGTGGTTTCTGCCTTCCAGGAAATGTTTGAAGTTGCCAACAAACTCAGTTCCTTCTGCGAACGCTTGGTGCACGACGAACACCTGCAGCACCAGGGCTGGGCCGCCATCATGGCCAACCTGGAAGACTGCACCGTCTCCTATCAGAAGCTGCTCGTCAGGTTCGAAGCCTCGTATTCAAGTTACCAACACGACCTGGAAGAAATCAAGACGAAGCTTTCAAAGTACGTGCGCGCGGGCGCGAGGAAGCGCGTCTGAAGGCTTCAGGTCATAACCTGATCTTTGTCGCCCCCTGCAGGTTGGGCATGGCGGTGTCCGTCATGTCCAGGATCCCTCTGCTCGAGTGTCTGACGCAACAGAGCTACAGAGAGAGCATGGAGAAGTCCAGCTCCACCCCCGAGAAGGACTCCGACGAGACGGAGGAGGAGGAGAAGTCCACGGATTCTGTGCTCTGCGTCAGCGGGCGCTCCTCCAAGTCGCCGTGCGCCGAACGGGAGGCGAGCGAGATGAGCGACAGCAGCGGGCTGAGGGCCATCTTGGACGAAGCCGCGAACCCGTCCTGCTTCAACGTCACGCTGCTGGACTGGATCAACGTGCAGGACAGACCCAACGACGTGGAGTCGGTGGTCAGGAAGTGCTTCGACTCCATCAACAGGGTGAGTCCGAGATCTGTGTGAGTGCAAAGAGTCCGGGTGCTGACCAGGCGTCCCCCTTTCAGCTGGACCCCCGCATCATTCAGCCCTTCCTGGCGGACTGCCGCGACACCATCGCCAAGCTGGATAATCAAAACATGAAATCCATCAAGGGGCTGGAGGACCGACTGTACGCCCTCGACCAGATGATCGCCAGCTGCAAGAAGCTGGTCAACGAGCAGAAAGAACTTGCTCAGGTAGTTGGAGGTAGTTGGAGGTAGTTGGAGGTAGTTGGAGGTAGTTGGAGGTAGCAGCCCCCGCTCAGAGTTTGGCCTGTAAGAGCGTCCTGTTGTTCTCCCCGCAGGGATTTTTGGCCAATCAGAAGCGAGCTGAGAACCTGAAGGACACGTCCGTTTTGCCCGACTTGTGTCTGAGTCACACCAACCAGCTCATGATCATGCTGAACAACCACAGGAAGCTGCTGGACATCAAGAAGAAGTGCACCACCGCCAAACAGGAACTCGCAAACAACCTCCAAGTCCGACTCAAGTAAGGGCGGGAGAGCAGCCTCCGGGGCGGCTTTTCCGCCTGCCTCAGGCCTCATCTCTCACCCTGCTCTCAGATGGTGCTGCTACGTGATGCTTCACGCCGACCAGGACGGCGAGAAGGTCCAGGCTCTGCTCAGGCTCCTGACGGAGCTGATGGAGAGGGTGCGGGTGGTGGAGGCCCTCAGCAACGTGCCCCAGATGTACTGCCTGGCCGTGGTGGAGGTCGTCAGGAGGAAGATGTTCATGCGCCACTACAGAGAGGTCAGAGCCACGTCCCGGTCCTGCCCGGGAGACACCTGCCCTCCCGCCTCGCGTCTGCTCGCTCTCATCCAGTGGACAGTGGCGGCAGTGAAGGATCTGTGATGTTCTTTCCTCCTCAGTGGGCGTACGCGCTGGTGAAGGACGGCAAACTGCTCTACGATGCAGAGAAGCTGAAGAGGGAGTCGTTTGGAAAACTCTTCAGTCAGTAACCTTTAAAAAGCCGTCCTCTTTCTGTCCGCGGCTGTTGGCTGACTGTTTGTTTCCTCTCAGGGAAATCTTTCCTCAGAAACCGTCTGTTTAAAGGACTCGATTCATGGCCCCCGAAGTCTTTTTGCGTAAGTCAGATATCGCGTTTATTGCTGTCGTTTGAACATTTCCCCGATGTGTTTTCAGTGCATCTTCCTGTTTGTCGGTGATGGGTTGTTTGCAGACGCAGAAGCCCAGGAGGTTTGACGATGAACTCCCTGACATCTCCATCGAGGACCTGCAGTACTTGAAATCGTGCTGTCCTGTGGAAGTGCAGCCTTTCCTAATGTACGGCTCCATCCTTGCTCGACAAAACAACCTAGTACACATGCTTCAGCACTTATTGGGTTAATAATTAACATTAATTTTTGCCCATCAAGCCTAATTATCAACCGTTTTGCCAGCCACTTGACTGAATCGCTCGTATTTTACATTTGCACCACGAGGGGGCACACTTTCCCCGTGTGCGTCTAAAAGGCTTCAGGCAGAACAGGAAGTGGGAAAGGCGAGGGAAGAAGGATGGGGCAGCTGATTGTCCATTGTCGGGAGACTTCCCTGGACAACAGTTGCCAGTTTGAATAAAGATTTGGCTCCGGTTGGGGGCGGGTCAGTGACACCAGGGTCTCAGGCCTCGCTCTGTGACGTTGAGATTGCCCAGCGAGCGTAGCACTACTTTAACCTGTGCAGGGGTGTAGATTCTGTTCTCACGTTTCCCCTTTTTCACTTCAGGGTTCCTGCCTTGTGTGACTTTGAACCCTTAAATCGCCACGTAGACGCCCTGCACCATCTGGTCCAAGCTGCTCAGAGTGTGGACGAGATGTCTCAAACCATCACTGACCTGTTGAGCGAACAAAGGGTAAACCACAGTCTGAGCCACTCAGCAACCAGATCAGACTGGATCAGACGCGCTGCATTGCTTTTGTGTGTTGTCCTGCAGGAATCGTCCAGCAGGAGCTCTCACAGATCGACCGCCTTGACCCCGCAGTCGGAAAGCCTACCTGGGACGACAGCATCCACGTCCTCCAAAACCCTTCCCTCGCTCAGTCTTCAGGGAACCAGCTGCCAAGCCCTTCACGTTGCTGTCCCAGCTCCTCTTGAGGACTTATCCCCAGACAGCATAGATGCTCAGACCTTTGACTTTGAAACCATCGGCCATCCAAACATGGATCCGGTGCTGCAGCAGGGCTCCCTTGATCTGGATTCTCTAGCAGAGAGTCCGGAGTCTGACTTCATGTCTGCGGTCAACGAGTTTGTGATTGAGGAGAACCTGACCTCTCCGAACCCCATCAGTGACCCCACCAGCCCTGAAATGATGGTGGAGTCCCTGTATTCATCAGTGATTAACGCTATTGACAACAAACGCATGCAGGACACTACGACACTAGAGAGGGAGAACGCCAGGGTCGCCGCCCTCAGGCAGTTCGCTGACAAGTATCAGTCGGCAGCAGAGGAGAGCCAGGCCTGTGTTCGGAGCGTGAAGGATGACCTCTGCCGCCTGAGAACTGTTGTGTTAAAGGAACAACAAGACTTTGGTTTTGTCATGAGGAGCATGAGCTCCGAGGTCCGCAGCATCTGCCAGACGCACCAATCACAGCTCAAAGAGCGGCATCAGAATGAGCTTCTGGTCCTCCGGCAGGAGCTTGAAAAGCAGATCCAGACACTAAGGGAGGAAAACCAAGTAAATCAGAACATCGTCCGAGACGTCCAGCGTGCCATACTGGAGCTGGAAGGGCTCCTGGAGCGCAAAGAGAAGGAACTGGTTCAGCTGGAGAGTGAGAAGGATCAACTGACCGGGATGGAGAGCAAGCAGAGAGATCTGATTGTGCACCTGCAGCAGGTAACCAGCAGTCAGGCAGAAGAGATCCAGACGCTCTCGGCCTCCAACGGCTCCCTGACCGATCAGCTGAAGGATCTGCACGCCGAGATCGAACGCAGTCAGAAGAAGATCCGGGAGGAGCTGGAGGCTGTGAAGCAGACCCGATTAAAAGAGCTGGAGGACCAGTTGAAGCGGAAGCACCAGGCGGAGCTAGACAGCCTCAGCGAGGAGAACCACAAGGCCCTGGAAGATCTGGCTGCTGAAAACGGTGCAAAGCTGTGTGAGACTCTTGATCAGCACAGCAGCGTGCTGAGAGAGAAGGACAGGCAGATAAAGGACTTGGAGCGTCGCAGCACGGAGCTGGCGGAGCTCCGCTGCAAACTGGAGGTGGAGTTGGCCCTGAAAGAGTCGGAGACGGAGGAGTTGAGGTGGTTGTTTGAGGATGCCAAGGCACAGCAGGCCGAGGCCGTGAAGTCCCAGGTGGAATCTGAGACCCGAGACCTCAGTGAAGAGCTAGCCTGTGTCAAAAAACAGCTCCAGGTGAAAAACGAGGAGTACGAAGTGGACCTGTCAGAACTGAGGACCCTCATGAGGATCGAGAAGGACCACTGCATCTCCGAGCTGGTGGACAGGTACGACGAGGAGAGCGTCACGCTGCGCGGTGAGATCGCCTGCCTCCAGGAGCAACTGGAAGACGCTGCGAGAAACCACGCCGAGCAGCAGCAGAAGCTTCAGCAGGAGGCCCAGCAGAAGGTGCACGCTCTGAGTGAGGAGAAAGCAAAGCAGTGGAGGAGTTTCCAGGAACTGGAGCAGGAGTTGAGGACTGTTGTCAGCAATTTGCAGGCAGAAAACGGCCTGCTGTCCAAAAAACTGGAGAGACACGCGTGTGAAAAAGACTCAGGAGAGGCCACATCATCAGATGCCTTCAAAGACCTACAGCAGCAGAAGGACCGCATGGAGAAGAAGCTATTAGAAAACATTCAACAACTTGAGAAGGAACTTCAGGAGAGGCAATCCTCCAAAAGGTACGAAAACACACACGCACACACACACACACACACACAC
>BJFM01003991.1:13656-26622 GCA_016586285.1 Arothron firmamentum | reverse complement strand
CACACACACACACACACACACACACACACACACACACACACACACACACACACACACTGCGTTTGGTGTTTGGTCTGTAATGGACTGAGTAAAACTCCAGATCTTTAGCTTTCTTTATGTTTTGTGTCCATAGACTAATTTCAACACCGTTCTCACCCGCGAGAAGCTGAAGAAAGAGCAGGCCATCAGCGAACTGACGGAGAAGCTGCGGAAAGTTACGCAGCAGCAGGAGAAGGACAAAGGTGAGCTTCATACGCAGCGGAGAGGAGACAAATAAGATCGAAAGGAGAGTAATCATCTAACAGGATGAATTAAAGATGCTGGAACAGGTTTTTTAAATATGTAAACGGCTCTAATCTGTGAGGATTAGAGCTGCCCTGACCTCTGAAGGACCTGCAGCCGCTCATGAACTTGTGTGTTGCAGCTCTGATCGAGACGCTGTCCGAGGACAGAGCGAGCGTCATGCAGGAGAAGAAGCATTTGGAAGAGGAGCTGAACCGCCTGCGCAGCACCCTGCTGGTCTCCTCCACCTTCTTCACCACCAACCCCTCAGCGCAGGAGCTTCCGCACGCCATAGCAGAAGCGGGAGCCCGAGCCTCGCCCGGGGGCGGGGCATGTTCCTCCGAGCCCACGCCCGAAACCGACAGGCTGGCCTCTGTCGAAGCCGTCCGAGAAGACGAAGGGGTGGATTCGGCGGTGGAGGCGAGCATGGTCACAGTCCAGTGAGTATCTTCTGTCCAGTTAACGCCATTTCGTCTGACGTGGGGACGCTAAAAGTATATTTATGTACCTCTAATGCAATTAAAGGTTAATTCCACTCTGTGAGGTCTCCAGTGCAGCTGAGCGTTCTCATTAGACTATGCTGGTTTGACCTTTACCAGCAGCAGAGCCTCATTTCCAAGGATTATTGACCTATTTAGGTGAGCAGTTAGAGGAAGAATATACTGTCTGCAGAGTGTCGTAGGCTATAATAAGGCGGCAAAATCGATTAGTAATACATTTAGATTAACAACAGAGCCAAACATGAGCATTTTGGCTGTGTCCGCTAAAACAATAAAGCATTTTTTTTTTCAGATATCTCTCATTAATCCAGTCTTACTTTGTTGTAGCGACAACATCCTGATGTCAGAGGAGAAACAGCGGATCCTCCTGCTGGAGAGGGTAAATACAAACATCTCTGTCTGTCTGAGATCATGTCCGCCTTTACTCGTCTGTCCAATCTTCTGTTTCAGACTTTACACATGAAAGAGGAGGAGAACAAACGCCTCAGTCAGAGATTGGTGAGTTCCTGCCTTCTGTGCTCTTTCACAGCCGCCCCACTAGGGGGCAGTAGCATCAAAGAATAAAGCTGTGAGCCAGGAGGCCACAGAGCTCCCAGAGCAAAATATAGACAATCAAGTATGAAAACCAGCAAATATGAATAAAACTACTTACCAACAAAACAGGGGAGCTGATATTTGTTATTAATTCAAAATACTTTATTGTTTATTTTGATGTTTTAGAATAACTTTATCTTTTTATCAGCTCAGACCTCCATATCATTAGGTAATATGTATAATAGTAATAAGTATAATTGTTAATGTACAAATTTAGGTAATCGTGGCTTCGTAAAACAAATACATTTAATCTTAATCTAATCTGTTTTTAACCCTTCTTCTTTGCACGGTGACATGCTGTGATCCTCTCCATTGCAGATGTCTCAGAGCATGTCGTCTGTGTCTTCACGGCATTCTGACAAAATCGCCATTCGAGAGTAAGTGTTTCTTTTATTTATTTTATTTTCTTCGGGCTGAAACTCTGATCACTCTCAGTGTGGTATAATTATCCACGTTTATAATGCGTTAATTTGTGTTGGCAGTCGGGAGAACTCTGACTGTTTTTTATTTCTTTTTTCTTTTTTTTTTTTTTTGCCTCAGTTTCCAAGTAGGCGATTTGGTTCTCATCATCCTGGACGAGATACACGACAACTACGTGCTGTTCACAGTCGGACCCACCCTCTACTTCCTCCACTCAGAGTCTCTCACCGCACTCGACCTCAAACCAGGTGAGGCGCAGCACCTTGTGAGGGTGGCGAGGGCTGTTCGTTTACACGAGGATGCGCGCAGGCAACATGAACTTAGAGAGAGAAGACAGTGTAAAAGCCTTTAATTTGCTTTGTAGCTCGATGTTCCCCAACTGTTTATTTGTTGTTTCCTGTCATGAGTCTGTGTTAAGTTGTCTTGCGTCGTTGTGCAGCGCTGGGAACATCAAGGCGGCCGTGGGTCCTCGGAAAGGTGATGGAGAAGGAATACTGTCAAGCCAAAAAGGTACTGAAGAGTTTTTAGTAAATACATGAGAGAGAACATGCTGAGCTCCAGTCAGCTCATTTTAAAATGATATTATTCTGCATGGACGTGTTTTATCTCCTTGTTTTGTTTTTTCTGCCTTCCCCAGGCTCAGAACAGGTTCAAGGTTCCTTTGGGGACGAAGTTTTACCGAGTGAAAGCTGTTCCGTGGAACAGAAAAGTATAGCCAAGCAGCAACGCGCTAAAATAGTTATTTATATTAACTTTTCAACAGGAACATCATGAGTCATAACTTGCAAATCAAAAGACTTTTAACAGGAGAAAGAAAAAAACCATCTTTCACTTCAGAATCCAACCTGCTACCACTACTTTCTTTTTTTTCTTTCGTTTTGTTTGAACCCCAGATTTGGTATTGTGGACCAAACGGATGGACTCTCTGAGGGCGCTGCCCCACACGCTGTGGTGCTCCACCACCCCAACCTGTGTGTAAAACCGAACAAAATTTGGATGTTAAATATTAGTTTTCATGATCATTTGTCCTTCTGTGGAAAATACTGTGTCATTATCAGCATAATAAAAATATACATTTATTCTAAATGTTGATGGCGGAATGTTCACGGCATGCATATTGATAGTTTCTTTGATTTTTTTTGATTTTTTTTTTTTTTTTGCTTATCCAGATAAATGTCGTAGTTGGAAATGTAGTAAATGCTGTTTGTCACTCACAGAGAGACCAGTGTGACCCAGCGCGGCGTGGCTCGCTGACGGGGACTGAGCTCTTGGAAATCTTTGAAATGCACTTTCACAAAAAAAAAAAGAATGAAAAACAAATGCTTTTATTCATTTGAAAAGGGAAGTCAATTGAGCTGTCAGATCTAAATATATCAGCACAAACTTCTCACCATCATAGGTTATTGACATGTAGCGAGGAAGCGCTCTGTGCCCGTGTTTCATTTGTAAATGATCCATCCGATCACACATGTAACAAACGACTGTATTGTAAAAGATAGAGTTTTGAAACAATAAAGGATTGATCCCAAACATAGTTCAGCTCATTTTTCCTCGTCTGTAAACACAGAAAAAACCTGATCACAAAAAAATACTAGACAATTCCACAGAAATCGTTACTGTTGCTTTAGTTTTACTCCCATCTGCGTAGCCAATTAACACAGTATAAATTCACTTTGCATTGTATTAAAACCATTTTTTTCCCCTGATATAAATCAGAAAATTGGGTCAGATTTGACTGACGGAGGACTCTGTCCTGACATTTTTCAATTAATTAACGAGGAGCCATTTTATTGGAAAGCGTTGCATTGAAATGAAAGACAAAAGACACATCCCAGACTATAAGCACATATATAATAAAGAGCTTTTTAATAATTTTCTGTGGGACTCGGGAGCCGCTGTGGAATAGCACAGTATAGTGCGCTCATTTGATTTAGCATTTCTGCTTTTGTGGAAACATTAATGTTGGCACGCTGTGGCAGGAAACAGACTTCAAAAAGGCTTCAAATCAGGGCCCAAGAACGACGCGGCCCTCATGGAGGAGGAAGCCCACCAACATCACTTTCCCAGTTCACAGCGGGGAGCATAGCAGCTCTCCGCCTGAGCACTCTCCACCATGTGGGTCTAGGGGTGTTTTAACAATGTTTAGCTCTATTTTCTCCATTTAGCATAAGCCTGTTGTCACATTTGGACGCCTCCTTCATAAATTGATGGTGTGATTCCTACAATTTCGGGGACGGGCCTCGAATGACAAAATATGCAACACAACATTCGATACCGAGGTGGCTGGCAGGCACCAGCCATGTGCACTGGACAGGCTCTTAGTGTAAATGTTTACAACCCCCCACTGAGCTCGGTGCTGCTGGGAGTCACTCTCATCAGGCTGAATGGGATTTACCATTGCCGCGTGTGGTCTGCTTCCATTATTAAAACTGCCTTTGACTCGCTGGCAACTTCCCGCGCCGCTCCAGGCCTGCGTCTGGCGCTGCTCCTGAGCTGTCCTGTAATTTCACCTCCGCCGTCGCTGCAACGCTCAATTACAATCAGCTTTTCTTGTGTTAAACTTCGGCGGGAGCATCAATTATCAGATTTCTCGGCAGTTTAACGAGGTTAAACGCGATCGCAAACAGGTATTTTTGATATAGAGAGGCTGGATTTGCACATGTGTGCGTAAACACGCGTGAATGCGCACGTGTTGAAAGCTCTTCCTTAGCTCTGCACATTCAGGAACTCTTTATTCTCATCTCTTTTTGACAGAGGAGTGTGTTTATATGTGAGTATTTGCATCACGTGCAGGATATGAAGGAGGATACAGACTCGGAGACCGATTATTTTGCAGGAAAATCACTTTGGCTGTGAGGTGATTCTTGCTGGACTCATTCAAACATGTTGAATAAAAATACATAAACAAAAATAAAAGCATATGTTCAGTTTGAGCTCCTCTATGTCAGATCACCTCAATGCACCAAGTTGAGAAGTACAGCAAACTGTTCAAGCATTAAAAAAAAAAATAAAAAAGGAGGGGGTCTATTAACGCAGCTTTCAAATGCCAGCTGAAATTCAAAGATGCATTCTAAAGGTTTTTCTCTGTGTGTCAACACATGCTCGAGGCACTAAATTAAGGTTTAGATGAGTGAATGCCACACAAACAAAAGGCAAAGAGAGAAAAAAGATGTCAGGGACGATTCACAAAGAGAGCCGCGCAGTCTCAGATCTCAGCCTTTGTCGCTGATATCCTCCGCATTTGAAGATAATGCACAAGTTGCATTTGATTTCCCAGCATCTCTGACTGGATGCAGCAGATAGATGGAGCCGCAAATAAACAAGCATTATCGGCAGCGGAAATATATGCATGAACTTCAAATGATGGATAAATAGAAAATAAATGGGAAAAGCCTTAACGTAACATTTATATTTTCAAAAATAAAAAATCAAAAATCTAAATGGAGCGAGTGCGCTGAAGAAGAGCCAAGAGGCATTAAGGCTGAAACTGCAAACCAAGGAGTAAATCGACTTAATGCCATCACATTTCCACCCTATTCATGCCTAAGAAAAGGGTGAGGGGAAGAGATTAGGTTATATATCTGCTGTCAGGGACTGAAGAGAGCAAGAAGAGAACTTCACCTAAACAGAACGATGATCAAACAGACATGCTTTAACAGACATGCTTTCTAATCTCATCCCGTATTGTCCCCCTCGCTGCCTTCACCACAGGTTGAGTCGCAAATCTTAGACAGGGGCAGATTAAACGTGTGATGAAATGTCTGCGAAATATGTGAGGATGCGCGGCGCGAGGACGGAGGCTTCTTTCTCCCCTACCCACATGACGAGCATAATCACTATTAGTAACACACATCCGCGTAAATATGATAATTCCAAATTTTAAACACGTTTTATTGGGTCGCTATTGGAAATCGACGCCATCTGATGGCGTAGCTTTATGGCTAATTAGCGCCTCGGAGATAAAGCCGGCGCATGAAAGGAGAGCTTTGAGGCTTCTGCACTTACTGGGAGGAGAGTGCGTAGGTTTTTCTGTCTTTCTTTCTTTCTTTTTTTTTCTTTTTTTCCTTTAGTTGTGCATCCGAAGATGTACCCAAAAGGCAAATGTGTGCAAAGTTTGGTGACAGGCGTCCAGGCGCGCGGCTAACAAGATTGCATCGGCCGAGTGCTGGAATCCAACTTCCACGTGCGTTTAAAGTCTAAACGATTCTCACGTCAAGTTCAACGGAACCACTAATCCTTCTAAATATAGACCGAACTATTTCATTTTCAGCGAGGGGGGGGGGGGGGGGAGAGAAAATAATTATCTTAACGCCCTATAGTCTAAATCCCATTAATTTGGTACATGACACACTTTTTGGTTTCGTACCAACAAACAAAAAGGAAGCCGGTAAACATTAAAAACACGTTGTCTTATTTTGGTAATCTGGCTGCTTCCTGACAAGTAAGTAATCAATAGGAATAGTTGTGAAGTGTCTGGAAATAGACGGGGCCGATTTAAACTGTAACTAACAGCCGTGCATTCTGCAGCTGCAGTGCAGTATTGAGGAAATGACACCAGCTTTGATGGGTTGTATAGCTTTTGAGATGAGCCTCTTTATGCTGCTTGCAGTTCCATTATGGCTTTGTTGGAAAGCTTGTTTACCTGCTGATAACATACACTGGTGGATTCAGGAGCACCGATCCAAAAATCTGCTGCCAAAGTCACTCAAGTCTCATTGTTGCTGCAGGAGGGGGAAAGAATGAAATGTTTATGCGGAGGGGAATGCAAATGCTAAATGTGAAATCAAACTATGGGACCAATAAGGGATCAGAATAACTTTGCCAGGTTTTATTTTTAGCCCAGTTGCAAGGCTTTTGCTTTGTGGAACACTCTCCGCTTTAGCCTCTGTGCATCTGTGTGCTTGGGTTTTACTCAGTGGAGGACGTGCTGTTCCAAATTTATTACCAAAAAAAAAAAAAAAAAAAAAATGTTATAACTCCAGATCTTTCAAAAAACAATTATGTTGGGCTCTTTCCCCCCTGCATATTAGGCTCCCTTAAATAAACTGAAATAACCTGACTGGAGACAAACCACAAACGAGGCAGCCGTCTCTGATAATATCCACTATCAAAAAATCAGCAGATCAAAAACTGCTCGTCAGATCTGGTGGTCCTACATCACTGGAATATTTTTGGATTTGACTGTTAGAAAAGCTATGGTCCCGGGTCAAAGGAATCGCCTCTTGGTTTGCATATTAAAGAGGCTCCGCTAGACCCCTGTTAGCCATGCATCCCCACACAGGCAGGTCTCCAGGGGGCCAGCAGGACCCCACAGACGGGCGACTAGGGGGCCAGGTGACCCTGTCTCTGAGGTTAGCAGGAAACACTAAAGAGGGATGGGCAGGGAGCTGCAGAGCCTCTGAGTGCGAGTGTGCAAGGCTGGTGATGGCAGCTGTCAATGGTTTGGAAGGAGAAGCAGACAGATTGTGCGTTCTGTTGGTGCAGCCAGTTCGCCACCTGGCAGGCTTTTCCTTGTTAGAACTTCTTGCTGTTTCTGTTCTCATCAGAGAAATGTTTTTTTTTTTTTTTTCCCCTCTTATCCTCCGTGTTCACGGGAAGTTAAATTTGTCAGAATGTTTTAAAGACGCCCCGGCCAAACGCAATCGTTTAGGGCGCTAGCATGCGCAGGAACGGCGTGTCCGCCCCTGTTTGCGAATAAATGCTGATGAGCGGCGCAATTCAAATTAAAATATTTTGCTACCCACAGAATTAGACAACGAGCTTTCTGGAGTGTTGATCTTTGTGCTTCATTATGTTTCAAAGGGAAGGATTTACTTATGGAATTTAATCTGTAACTTTCAAATCCCATCATAGCGGTAAACACCGCTCCGTGTTGTTCAGTTGTTGGGGGGGGGGAGAGAAAAAAAATGCAAACATAAACCATGAACAGCTTAAAAGTACATTTAAAAATCAAATTTGGCAGGCAGTCCTTGTTCCAACAGGATTAAAAAAAAAAAAAAAAACTCTTTCATTTGATATAAATATATGCAAAGAGTGGTGTGGTGATCTGTGTGCCAGAGGTGGCACTTTACTCTGGATATTCTGGCTTGGGCCTGTAAGGGACATAAATTACCATGAATTAGCACATGCATGCAATAAGAAAATAATTAATTCAAGTTATCAGTCACCTCTTCCATTCCAGGAATCTGATTGACAAGATAAAGTAATGTGCAAACTGCTTTTCAAAGCTAACAGCCTGGAGCACCCCTCCTATTAGTTAGTCATTCCCTCAGTATCACACCCTGAATCTGTCATTTCACAATTTTCTCCTATAATGCATATGTGCCGCTCGCACCACTCCACTACAGCAACTGCCATCTCGCAAGTTGACACAGCGAACGCTACAATTCACGTCCAGTATTCGGTTCCATATACAGCAAGCGTCTGAGGCAGACGGGTCAAGAATATGGTACATTCTGTTCTCTCCCGGAGACGCTGAGGAGGTTCACATGATCTCCTCCAAACGCACCAGCAGCTATCCTTCACCGGGAATTAAAGATAGACTCGCATTTTCTCTCGCGGCAGCGAATGAGTGCAGATGAACACAGGCTGCTCCACCAAATATAATAGAAGCATATTAACAGAAAGCTTTACAATTCTGCACTTTTAATCCTGACATCAGCCCTTTGGGGATTTTATTCTCCTCTAATATGTTGCACTTTTACATTTCTGCAGAGGCCCAGGATGGACAAACCTTTAAACGTTGTTCATTACAATAACACAAACAGTAACAGAAGCAAGTGTGTTCCCATCTGAGCATCAGAATGAGACAGTCAACATGAATAAAAGTGAATAAAACAGTTTTTTTTTTTTTTTGTAATATGTGTGACAGTTTAGTTTTTGTTCACTTTTCCCTTAAATCAAAGCTAAATTTGATCCCGGTTTGGTGATAATAAAAGGAAGTTTCTTTGCCCGTGTGTGGATTACCAATTAAAATCATGGTGCCGCTATCTTCCAGGGCGGGAGAGCGATTAATAACAGTCACTAGAACACAGATGGACTTTTAGTTACAAAGTTATCGAGCCCAAAAAAGTTCACTTGCCTGGTTTCACTAGAAAAAAAAGGACAAAAACGGTTTGCACAGAAGTTGTTCTGTTGGCCGTGAGCGTGTGCGGTGTCAGTCTGTCCCAGGCCCTGCAGCCTTCACCGGGCTCTGTGCAGGCCTGCTGGGAAACCGACCGCAGCTCAGGACATGGGCCCGTTTGTTCCCAGCCCCCCCACCCTCCCCTGAAAAGAGTTATGCTGTCTGTTTTGAATGGACAAGCGTTTTTCTTTGTGCGCCCGATCAAAACAGAGGGCAAAGTTAGTCAGCAAGTTGCATAGCTCCTGCATTCTGGTTCTTCGAGCCTCTTTTGTATGAAGTTCAGCGCGATGTTTTACACGCCGCTCGACCTGAACGACATGCTGGAGGTAGGAATGTTTCCCCCCAAACTAACAGAAAGAGCTAGAATGCGCTTTTGCTTTTGAATATCGCTGGTTTCCCACAAGGGCAAACGAGTGAAATGATATACGGGGTTAAAAACCTTAGCCGTAACACCCAACGAGCTGAAATATTTATTTGCTTTTATCTGATCTATTTCCTAACCAGAAGCTTTTTGCCTGCGAATCCCTGGCACTTTTGATATTACCTGAAGGCAAACGCTATATAGATTTATACAAGTTATTTACAACAACAGCCAAGCTATTCCTCTGGAAACTAGGCTGCAGATCAAAGGATTGTTTTGATCTCTACTTAGCATATTTGTTTAACCTAGCCAGTGATTCTGAAAAGTGCACAAGCTTTCCGGTGATATGCAGAGCACCCTTTATCCGTCTTTTTCTTCTGTTAGCGCTGGATTTAAGTACTTTCTGTATTTAGGAGACAACTGGATTTGCCAGCTTTTGAATTTTAGTTGCCCACTGCTAGCAGTCTTGGCACTCAGAAATAGATAACTAGGTATGTTCCACTGCTAATCCTGATCGGCCTTGTAATAGTATTTGCGGACTCTACTGCACTCAATTAGGGCATAATGTGCTATTTTTATTTCCTTTAGGTTGGATTATATGTGAAAATGTGTTTGTTTGTTTTCTCCCCACTTTCCGCCTCCTGTTTACTTTGCAGAAGTATTGTTTCATACTGGTTCCACTCTCGCCGCACTGGATTGCAAAATGTCAGGAGAAAAACAATGTCCAAACGCTCCAAACGCGACAATAGATGCCAGGGCAATCAGGAAATTTTCTGGAATGCTTAAGAGAATGCAGATGCACACAATGCCCTAATTCTCCCCTTACTTTGGGTTTGGGAAAGATGAGCCCAGGTTTCCCCGGAGCCAAAAAAGGGGGCAGATGGCTCACAAGAGGGATAAACCTGGGAAGTCATGCTGTAAATGTGTTTTACAGAAAACAATGAAAGGAGCGGACAAAGCGATTGTGGCAAAGTCCTTTGGAAAATGGAAAAGCAGCTCTCTAAGGTCCAGGACCATGGAGAAGCCGGATGAGCCGTCCGGGGAGAGTAAGGAGGAGAGCCTCTCCAAGTACACCTGTGCAGACCCCCAGCTCGGCAAGAAACCAGTTGGTAAGAGCGCCTCCTTTCCTCACTTCGAGTCCATCCGCGCCGCCGTGCGCTTTGGCTCATTTTTTCCTTGCTTCAGTGTTAATTATTACTGTGGTGACGTGTGTGGTTTATTTTTTATTTTTTATTTTTTTTTTGTCTTTCTCATTTGACTCCCTGGCCCGCCATATCTGGTGAACAAACAAACCACATTGTTGGGCAGGAGAATTCCTTTTGAGGCAAAGTGTGTCTCCGATGATACGGCGTTGCCAGAAAAAGACAAAGCAAAAAATAGCAAACACAAAAACAGTCACAGGTGCATGGGAAAAAGAGAGAAGCGAGTGAATGGTCACCGCGGGCCCCAGGAGGTCTTTCAGTGTTAGCCAGTGCGGTGGGTGGACTTCTGACAAGGACGCTGGTGAGCAGCCAGGTGGAGTGTGTAACTGAGAATGCCTCTGTTTATTCTTTTTACATGCTAATGTGGCTCCTGTGCGACTTTAAAGCAAAAGTTTTCTTTATTTTTATTTTTTTCCCAGAGTTAACATTTTCGTTCACAAACGCTTCGGGCAGCTACAAACGGGAAAACTTTTGCACAGTGACGCGCGCGGCCTCCTGGAAGAGGCGACTCTGGTGACAAAACAAACCATGACAAAGGGGCTACGTGGCTATTATTTCTAACAATGTGTGGCATTTGTCTTATTTGCACACTATGCAGTTAAATATAGCACGTGAATGTGGACGACAGCATCCCCCCCAAAAAAAGACTTCTAATGAAAGACAACATGAGGCCTAAAGATCTGAGCAAACGCACCCCTGTGTGGCCAAATTACACACAGTGGGGTATTTAGATTAAAGAAACTGGCTTCTGTCTCCATCACTAGGCTATGGAACTTTTTATTATCATAGGCTATCGCTGTTGTGATAATCACACTCTCAAATATATCTTAATCTTTTGTTGCAAAGCTAGCTTAATGTCGAATCCGGGGAGCACAAAGGAGCAGTGCGGCCTCCCCTCGCATACCTCGCGCTGCACACTCGGCAGAGAGCTTAAAAGCCAGCTCGTCTGCCATCTGCACTTCCAGGAACTCTTCTGCATACCCATTAAAACAAGCTGTCTCAAAGGACGTCGTTCGCGTTTGAGCGTCAACCCTGAATTACCGTGCGTTCATTGTAATTATAAGGGAGGAGGGCTGCCAGGCTAGAGCGCAGGATGCCAGGTGCACACTTCCATAATCTATCATTTCAAACAAATCGGAGCATTAACAACAGTACCTACGTGCCATTCAGCCATTAGTTCACTTTGGCTTTCAGACTCGCATCAGCCATCGGTGCTTTTTGTTTGCCGCAGCACACACTCACGTCACACACTCGCACACGGAAAGTGCAATACTTTGTAGTGCTCCATTTTGCTAAGCCTGCTTAGGTTATGTGACTGAGCCATGCTGCTGTGTGAAATTTTATCCCGATACTGGCAACAGTATCCTTGTGAGGGAGTCTTGTAAAATAGGTTTACTTAGCGCCTTTGCTGGCATTTTCCGAAGATAGCAAATGCACAAACACTGTCCATGATCGGATTAGCCATTCGACAGAATGATGTAACTCTTTGTCTCTCTTGTGTGGCACAGGTTCCCGCGCTTAAGTTTAGTGGTCATCCTCGACGGAATGGAAACATGCGAAGATCCAGCGGCCTCATTATAATCCGGAAATTGCGAAAGACAATCGGTGACAGCCGCCATCGGTCACACTTTGTGGCGTAACTATGGCAGGTGGCTGCCCAAAGTGAATCCCTCCTGCGGATTTTCTTTCTTTTTATTTCTTTCCGATACCGTCTCGACCTGCGGCTGCCTCAAATCGACACAAGTCCTGATTTGCGAGGCTTTTGGTGGCGAACTTAGCCCGGCGTTCCTGTTCCTGAGGTGAGCTTCAGGATTTAAATCGCATGTGATAAGTGTGACAGACTTTTCAAAGCACACATGTACAGTATGAAGCTCGCCATGCCAAGCGCACAGAGAGGACGCGTTTGCACCTGAGGACATGAAACCGTGCAGCCGGAGTCACGAGGTGTGTCACGAGGAATGCTTAATTACGCAATTTATGACACAAATCGGTTGCAATATCTGCACGGATCTCGCTTATTTACATTTTAATTACAACTATTACTTATTCTTATATTTTGGATGTGACCATAGCGAGCCCAATTCCTCCCCTACACTAGAAAGAAGCAGAATGACTGTTTCCCACTGGAGGTTTAGATGCTTGTTTATCACTTTTAAATACCATCATCTTTGCTGAAATCCCCTCTCAAAAGAACCTTTCACTTGCTGGAATAAATTCAAATTAAAATTTAAATCCCTCTTTGCATTTCTTCAGCCTTTTTTTAAAATAGCTGCCTCCTTTTAGAAAGCTGTTTATGTAGTGATCTGCTCATAATCCAGTTTGTTTCTCAACAGCGAAAAAAACACAGAAATCGTATTATCACTATCTTGGAGAGATGATGCGAGGAAATCAGAAAGTATAAATGTCTGGATCTGGGGAAGTTTTCAAAGTTGCAAAGCTGGGAGAGAGAGAGAGAGAGAGAGAGAGAGAGAGAGAGAGAGAGAG
>BJFM01003989.1:30211-42669 GCA_016586285.1 Arothron firmamentum | reverse complement strand
TATATATATATATGCTATTCACAGTTTTTAATTTTGAAAATCTGGTCACCCTACACATTTCCCATGTTTGGGGTGTCAGTGTTGTTGCCTCTGTACTCACACTATTCTCACATAGCAAAGAATGAGTCTTTTCAGTGTGGCTTAGCGTTAATGTATTTACACTGTTACTGTTACAGTGAGGCTTTATCTGTTCACATTGAATTGAAACGTGCCCATAATGATATCAGTGATGTGTCTTGGACCTTGACTGTCACAGGTCAGTTCAATAACTGCAGCATTCATATTCTACATGTCTAGTGCACGATGAGTGGCCTACTATTTACCCCTAAGGAAGAGTTTTTATTGCAGGCCTCAGCATGCAGCCCCCACCCTTTTCCTCTGGCCTTTTCCTGTAGGTGAACATGCATAGACACTCTAGAATTAAATTCTGGAGAAATCAAAGATCTAAGAGGGCGAGGGAAGAGAAGAGCATGTCTCAACAGACGTTCATCTGCAGGCCAACCAGTGGTGTCTTTATCCACTCAAGAGACAACAAGGACACAAAAGGAACAAACGGAAAAATTAAGATGATCAACTTTGCCAGGTGGGTTTTTGGGTAGTTTTGTGTTTGGGTGAAGCAAAAATTGCCAGTGTCTATAATAATTAAAAACAACATATGAAACAAGGTTTTGTCTCTGAGCACTTAAACTGAGCATGAAATACGTCTTCCTTTCTTTTTTTGCAAGTAAAAGTATCCACATAAGAGATTTAGGAGACTGTGGCGTTATAGCTGTTGCAGGATACCGGTGTTTCATTAGACAAAGCTGGCAAGCTTTTATCTGAACTCTGGACTGTTTACTCAGGCTTTTGTGCTGTTTACATCAGTGTAGTTAAACTGATTCCAGGTACAAATGCTTCCATCTGAACATGGGTTCACTCCAAATGACCATAACCAAATCCCCACGATTGCAAGTTTGCATTCCGCAGACTGCTTTTTTTTTTTTTTTTTAGAATTGAGGCTGTAATCTCAGACATCTACAGGAAACAGTGTTTATTAATAATATTGTTGGGCTGTGTTGCTGTCTCTTGAATTAATGCCAAATAAGATCACCTCCCAGGTGAAGAGCTTGGAGATGAGGTTTCATCAGAAGCATACCACTTGTTTACCTTCACAAATGAGTGCCTGCCACTGCTTGCTAAACACTCTCTATATGTCAAATTAATTTTTATGAATTGGTAATGAAATAACTGCAGTGTGGGATAGAAGCCAAAAAGATTATGATCTCTCTGTCTCTGCAGGATACACAGAGTATTTCATCTGGGTAATTATCGAGACCAAAAGCATTTGATGCAACTGTGGTTTTCTCCTGATATAAAAAGGCCTGTAGTAAAACCACTCGTTCCATACCATGGCCAGGTAGGAAATGTCTGACTTAAACATTTGCATAAAATGATGTGCAATCGTATATACGGTCATTAGTCAGTAGTGCTAAGCATGTTAATACAGGCCAAAAGCTTATCTTTAAACTGTGGCTGCAATGGTAGAAAGGATTCATCATTATGAACATCAATCAGCGTAGCTGCCGGGAAGACACCCTGCATCAGTACAACCTCAAGATAATTACATATTGAACCACAGCAAAGATGGTGCATTTGTACCTGTCAGTATGCAAATATTTGCACATTTACAATCTTCTGTTGGTGTATGTGAGGGTGCAGCGAGTGTAACCTCACCCATCTCTAATCAAAATCAAAGATACTTGAAGTTTTACTTTGTGTTGGGGATATAAGTAAATAGTCTTAAAAATATGAACTCCAGAAAATACAAATAAAGGTTACAGTTGTTACAGTTACTGTTAAGGCTGCCTGACGTTGCTGAGTGTAGTGAGTCAGCAGTGAGAGTAAAAACTGAGGACACGATTAATCTTACATTGCTGTCATTTGATGAACAGTTTAAGAATTAAACAGTTGTGTCTTACCATTTGTGGAGAGATCATGAAGGCTTGTGATGTCCACATCCACTTTTTGTCCACAGCGCCCTAAGCCATGGAGGAGCTCTTGTAAGGGAAACTCAGCCTCTGCACTCGGGTAGCATCTCAGCCCGCTGGAGCACCTCGGCGTGTAGACTCCGCAGAGTTCCCCTTCCTGCCTTGCACATACTGGACAGCAGCCGCAACCCAACTCCCTCACTATTTCTTGACACATTGGTGTGACTTTAGGACATGCAGCAAGACGTTCTGCAGAGCAACTGGGACACCGGAACACCAAGTCTCCAAGTGTGATTACAGGCAGAGCAAAGTAGGCAAAGAGCAGCACATATGTGCCATATGTGGCCATAGTTACATGTGTTCTGTATTTTAGTGGTTCCTGAAAAATGAAGTGACCCTTGGAAGACAAGTATGAACTGCAGGACCATGAGAGTCAGCTGTGTTTGTGTAAACACTGATGCCACTCGCAGGGTCCTACATGCCCTCATATTACACCTGCCTGCATATCAGAGAGAGCTGAGCCCACTAAAACTCAGCAAATCTATTAAAAATCTGCAAAAACTCAAAGGGAAGAAAAAATAAAACAAAAAAGACTGTTTTCAGTAAGCTGGAGAAACGTTTTTAGAGCCGTATACCACGAGGGCACATCTAGTTTCTCTGCTATTCTTTACACCTCCACATGTGTTTATGGTAAGTTGCACAATGTCATATGCACAATAACCACCAGTGGTTACTGACAATGACATTATTCAATGAAATAGCTTATGATTTGTGTGGATATGTGGCACTGTTTGCAGATTTCTGCATTTTCATTAGACATTGTGGACTCT
Organism: Arothron firmamentum; assembly: GCA_016586285.1. Classification (NCBI taxonomy): domain Eukaryota; kingdom Metazoa; phylum Chordata; class Actinopteri; order Tetraodontiformes; family Tetraodontidae; genus Arothron; species Arothron firmamentum. The sequence goes on along the minus strand of BJFM01003989.1, from coordinate 39,872 downwards.
CACAGGAATTGCATTTACAAAGAAACCACTGAAAAGCATTTATTTAGTGAAAGACAGATCAATTCTTCATGTGGGGTAGGTGGCTCAAGGAACCTCATCAGTCTCAGGTTTGCTGCTGCATATCATCATTCCAAAAAGGTCCACTTTTCACTCCTCTCCTTTAAATTATACCCACGACTGAGGGAAATGACTAACTGTGGAAAATGTGACCAGCTTTCTGTGGTATTCCATTTGTCTCGACCTAATGACTCTCTGAAAGATGGATGTCTTAGGAGGCCAGTTAAAATATCTCTCAGCACTCCAGCATCAGGTTGTTCTGGTTAAGTGTAAAGTTAAATGCAACACTATTGTTCAGCTATTTCCAATTCATTTGGAGTTCCCAAGCAATCGGTGCACACATATTGCATTTGTGAGTGGAAAATGCTGAGAGGTGCTCATAAAAGAAAAAACAAAACAAAACAGAAATTAAAAGAGTTACATTTCAAACAAGAAGAGTAAACAGCAGAAAGACTCACATGCTATTTGGACAGGGTGTCTCCTTTAGAGTCACAAAAAAAAAAAAAAAGCGAATTATATTCAAGCATTTGCCTTTGAAACATAGGGGAACATTCCATCATCTGATAAAACTCTTTTTAAAACAGCAACTTAAGGTTTATATTATATAAATAGTCCTATCGATATCATCTTTTTTTATTGGCTGCATTGTGATGTTATGATAAGATGACAGAGAGGTAGATAGATGAGAAGGAAGGTATTTTTAAAAGAATATATTGAGTTGGATGGTGACTGATATGATTGGAGACATGCTCGCCTAAACATTTAGAACTGTCAGGAAAAACAGTTATGTCATGCTGTCAGCTTTTCACCAAAGGACAGACTAAACTATAGACTAAACTAAGGGCTACAGAGTCCCTTTGTTATTTCCTGTTTTATTTTGTAATACATTTTTTTCCCATTTCTGTGAAATGTCTTCATATTCATGATGCTTCTTTCACTGTAGTTGTTTGCCCAACCATGGTTAGTTCCTCTTGTGTCTTGGTAACCTGTGTTTCCTTGGTGATTTTTATTCTGCTGGTTCCTTTCTGCCAGTTCTTTATAATAAGAAGATAAAACAAGAAAGTAGTTTATTTTGCTGAATGTCCGGCCTCCTTGCGCACCTTGACTCACGCATATTTGTACCCCTGCGTATACTGGCAGTCTGTTAGCCTCGTGTTCTTTTAGTCAGCATCTAAATCTAAAAACTATAAATCTGCCTGGTTTTGTTCTCTGACTCAGTTTTGTCGATTTACCAAACGTAGGCTGGGCCCTTGACAGTCAGGGATCAGATTTTGCCTGGAGGCTACAGGAGGTGATGAATCAGTTTGATCCCGGATCTGTGAAACTGATCATTCCCAATTCTGATTAATATCAGTGCAATTGCTGCTTTTTATTTTCAGCATTTTTGAACGCACTTGGTGAAACCTCAGCCGCACACAGCTGTACATGAAAAGACTGACGGGGGACTAGTCAAGGCAAATCTCCAAAAACAAAATCCATCCATCTCTCTGCAACATTTCTCGTTTGGAAGGCTGTGCACTCATCGTGACGTACCTGCAGCCAGGAATAACACATTTTTCATGGCCAGTCCTCCGTGACATTTCTCCACTCACACACACACACACACACACACACACACACACACACACACACACACACACACACACACACACACACACACACACACACACACACACACACACACACACACGTCTCAGTCACTCACCTGGAAACTGTGGAAAGATGTGAACAGTGCAACATCTTAACTCAACAGCTATTGATTATCTGGTCGCCCTGCTGAAACTGGATCCACCTCTCTTTATAAAAGTAATTTACTTTGTTCTTTTTGTTGACTTTGAAGAAGCTCACACATGTTTGATTCACGATGTGCAGATGAGAGAAATGATTCCCCCCTTTTTTTCAGATTGTCTTTTGATGAAAACACAAGTTAATGGAAAGATTTCCTCGCTTACATTTATATTACTTTTAATTTATGTTTTAGGGTATTTAAACCATCAACATAGCTTCAAAACAGCAGATTTTACTCTCGTATTCAGGGGTTATTGTGCCAGAAAAAACTTCACATTTTCAAGAGGAAATCTTTGGATTTCATCAGATTGTAAGTAAGTGCTTTTTCACTGTATCTTTGAAAGTGATTCTCTCTGGTGGTGACCTCACTGTTCCTGGACTGGAAGTGTGTACTGCTACACAGGTCTCTACAGCCATCGTGAGACTATCGTCTTCCACTGGAGAAACTTACTCATAAACTCAACCTTAAACTGGGGTAATTCTCCCGGCACCTTTGCTCTGCTTTCTACAGCTCAACACTGATTTGACTGTTCATTAAAGGTATTGGAAAATAACTCTTGTTGTGTGTAATTTTTTTGGATTGTATGTTCACCCTTTCTTTAAAATTGTATTTATTTCCAAGTTTTTTTAAATTGAAGTGAATGTCATTTCAGCTGCTGTAATAAGTCCGTCTGTGCAGCAGACTTGGAGTTTTGACTATCCTGAGATATGCCAATTGTGCAGTGGAACAAGTCTCTTTCATCCCAATGCAGCTGCGTACAATACGTGGGTGGGAAGGAAATAGTACTTGCAAAATGTCAGCATGATGGAACTTTTGTCCACAGAGTTTGGACAAGATGGGCGGAAAATTAACCACAAAAAAAAGAATATATTCATATCTGACAGTCAATCTGGAATGTCAGACTGTAGAGTGAGATATTTGCCTTCTACAGGCAGTTACTGTCGATTTGAGGTTCACTCACCATCATGATTTTAATGCCTATAAATCACACCAGTCATACAGACTTTAGGTCCATTCTTCAGAAACCTATTAATGTAAACATTAGAATGCAGTCTTGTTTACAGGTTATTCACTCCGGAAACCACACGCAAGTGGCAAAGTCATGCAAAGTGACGGTAGGCGGACCTGACAGACATTACTTCATACCCAGACTGGTAGAGTTGCATGTTGCACACTGAGCTATGCTGACATCATACTGTGGCTTCAATGCAGTGTGTGTGCATGTGTGTGTGTGTGTGTGTGTGTTCTAGCTGCACGCTTCATAACATGCTTGTTAGTCCAAATGATGTGTGCATCATTCATGTACAGAGAAACCAAAGTCTAATAATCAAGGCAGAAGTTTTCAAAAAATTCCAACAGGTGCTTCGTCAAAAAAAAAAAAAAAAAAAATCCTCTCAAGCAAAATGCAAACAAAAGGTGTATAAAGCTTTGACAACAGGAAAAATCCAGGCACAATCTGGCACAAGCTGACAGGCAATCCGGGTTTAAATAACCACCCACGCTTCAATCAAATGAGGGAGAGGTGTGCTCAGAAAACGGAGGGAAGTTAAACAAAGGCAGGAAGTACGGGGTGGAGTCTGGACACGTGACCATCCAAAATGTAAACAAAGGCACATGGCACCAAAATCAAAACATAACGAAAGCACCTTACTGGGAAAACAGGAACTTAGGCAACTGAGTTACTAACACATTTTCATGTGTCCAATCAGATATATGCGTTTAATGAAAGACTGCCACTTAAGAATAGACAGTAAAAAAAGAAAACAGTCTGGAAACAGTCAAATTCAAACAGAAAGGTGCAGTGGTTCTGTGAGTGCTGCAGCTTCGCCTTTCTTTAATCCAAATTGGCCATGGATGTTTACGTTTGTGCATATGAAGTTTTCTTCCCTAATGAGTCATAAAAACAGTATATTATTAGCTTCATACCCTTCCAAACTGTCGTTGTATGTTTTTTTTTTTTTCTTTGACAGATTAAATAAAACAATTTGTCAGGAAGAGCTCAAAGTCTTCCTAGAATTTTGACTTTGTCATGTTATGTAAGGTGAGAGACTTATTCAAGACATATGTCCACTTCTGGCTTCATCATTGAACCATCAGTATTTATATTAAAAAAACAAACATCAGACACTTTTGCCAGAGCTTGCTGGTATTAAGGCCTTTTTAATGCCTCTGGGGTTACTATGTGTGGAATATGTCTTTGGGTAGCATGGGAACAGCCGGGCTGAGTATCTGGGAAAGGAAACAGGCTGTAGCATCGCTGTTGCGCAATCCAATTAGCTCAGAGTTGTACGGATAAGAAAGTGGACCAGATCACACAGAGGCTTCGTGTAACGGCTGGTTCATCTGCTGGTTAGCTGGTAAAAAAAACAAGCGTCCCTTCCTAATCGAGGCTTTTCTCAACCTTCTGCAAGAAAAACATCCTTTGAAACGACAATATCAAGAGCTGAGGTACGTGTCTTTTTTTTTTTCTGTATTTTAAGACCAGTTAAATATCTGTTGCTCTTAATATCTTTGGTTTCACTTTAAACTAAGACATCATTTGAGAAATGACAGGCATTTATCTTGATTAAGAAGAAGTATTTCATGTGAGCACATTGAAACAGGGAAAAAAAAGGGCTCGGTGCATTTCTCTGTGAACATCTGTTTTCAGTGTCTGCTTCCCACGAGATAAATTCATTAATTTTTGGGAATGTCCAGGAAGCAGATGGCCATCACGTCTGTTTCACGGAGACCTTATTGTTATTATTTTTTCCCCTTCCCTCAGAACTGTAGCTGCAGTAGAATTAAACATATTTAAATTTGGTTTTATGAATGAAACAGTAAGAGAAGCAGTACCATGCAGCACATGCCTGATGCACCCTGACTATTTTATTTGCATTAATTAAACAGAACATAAACTTTTCCAGATTTTCTCTGCTTTGTGCTCAGAGAAAGCAGGAAACTCACTCTTGGATGTGCTTACAAAGTCCCTCATGCATAGTTGATTTTGAAATTGTCTTATGTGACCTTTGGGAAAGCTATAGAATATGACGTCTTTTTTCATAGATGCTGTTGACTGCATTGCTGGCTGCTCTGCTGACCTGCTCAGGTAAATTTATTTTTTATTGTGCACTGTAACTTGAGTTACAAATGAGTTACAACCTATTGTATGCTATTGCTATCTACTTTTCTCTGCAGGAACGGCTGTAAAATTAAATATTCCATCGTGTGACCAGCATATGTTTGATAATAATGTTGAAGACTGTCTCTCTGACTTCAACACAAGCTTGGAGACGAGTGGCCTTCAGACCAGCTGCCCCTGGCCTGCTGTGAAACCGTAAACTTAGTTTCATTTCATCCTTTTCCTTTTTCCACCATTTGATCTTTTCGCTCAAATGTTTTCTTTGAATTGTCACTTTTAATTCTAGATTATGTCAGCTATAGCTACTATTTTGAAACAGTCCCAGAAGTCTTAATGACATTTGCGTATGCTTCATCGTGCCTGCTTCTGTGCTGAGTGCTAAGTGGCCGACGCTGGAACATTGGCGCACTTGTGTTGCTGTAAGTTATCCCTGAACACATGTCATAGGGCCAGAACCCAAGAAAGCTGGATAAAGTTGCCAGTTGTGCACTTTTTTTTATTGCGTTTTCAGGAAAGATACATGACCTTTAGTTGTGGGAATGCCAGATACTTTCCTGTTTACCGCTTGACTTTGGTGCTAGCCAGAATTTTGGCTAATTGCAAAACCCTTTGATGAAAAGCTCTGAATTCTGGGCTCATATTTCCAGACAGCAGTTGTTTGTGGAGCCTGTCCCATGGCGCGTTAACTGCTGTAGCCCTTTGGCCGTAATAATCCATATTTTACTATAAATATGACTCGGGGTGAGATGTTAATGGAGGGTCTGCAGATCTTTTGATCAGACTTCCATTTTACCCTTAGTCAGCACTAGGATCTGTTCACATGATCCTCGCTGCCTGTGTGCGGCTGTAGTCAGCTCTTAAGAGATCAAATTTTATGGTGAAATATATCAGCAATGACTGATTTCTCCACCAACAAAAAAGCCGGCGGCTGGATGTTTTTGGCCTGTTTGTCGATGTCGCAAAATGCTGACTTTCAGGCTCAGAGTCGCAGCTTTGAGAGCTGTGCTCATTTTCCAAACCCTACTTTCATTTGAAGAACAGAGATCTATCAAAGTCTCCCATGTTTGTAGTGGCACAGAGGAAGGGAAACTCTCGTTCACCAGAAAGGAAAAACTCATCCTCCCCCGTGAAGCAGGGTCATCGATCAAAACCTTTCCCTTTTGGACTTCTCATTGCCGAGAACCCAAGTTAACTGATATAACAGTAACAACAAATATCTGGGGGATATGACAGTTTCAATTTTTTGACCATTTTATTCAATAAACAGATATCTAAATATTACGTTTTACCTTTTAAATTTAGAAAAGTATGAAAGGTCTTAACTTACCTGAGAAATGCCAAAATCATACTTGCACTCTATGTGTGATGAAATTGACAATCATGGAAAATTGGAAAACAGAAAGTCATATGTTGTCCTGTTTGATATTCTCCTGCAGCATGTACCACAAACTGAAGCTCTGCGTGGACAACCTGGCCATTACGTCTTCGTGTAAGGGTCACGGAACTCTGGACGATTTCTTCTTAAAAATGCACAGCATGTACTTTTCCAGCTGTGGACAGGTCAAAGACCCCCCAATCACCATTGTCATTTTGCTGATAGGGCCACTGACCTTACTGACCCTAGTGCTGCCTCATCTGTGTGTGTTTCTAACCACCAAAGACACAGAAATATCCTGCTCTCTGGGTCTCTGATGCTCAGCAACAGGAATAACAGAGGGGCTGAGAATGTGGTTTTAGGAAGTAATTCTTCATGATTTTATGGAAACAGTATCAATAATGTCTTCTTAAGTGCAATTAAAGTAAATGATAGATTTTTTCTTTAAACAAAGAGAGCAATTCGTAAGCTGCCGATTCCTGATTTCTTCCACTATGCATTCAAAAAGAGGCCTGAATGACCTGTTATAACTTTTGAGGGATTCCCATTTCCCTCTCTTGAATGTGTTACATAATGTTTAGTTTTGGCTGTGGTTTTCTGAAGGTGTTGCTATGAGTCCATTTATTCCAGCGTGAGTAGAAACTCCCTTGCTATAGATTTCCAAAAGACTTCTGAAACCTGGAAAATTCCCTTTGAGATTCACAGCCTCTTATGCAATTTAGCCCTGACCCAGACAGCAGCATGAAAAGGTTATAATGATAATTTAGTAAAGTTAGCATGCAGCAGTCTTTAACTTGTTGCAACTTTATTTTTGCTATGCTGCCGTATTCATTCCATCACTGTCTAATACTGTTCTACACCTTAAATGTCCTTCTTCTGCATTTCTGTACATTCTACATATTTTTACGTAACAATTGTGCACGTAAACTTTAAATGTCTCAGTTCGTTCTGTGAGGTGCAGATGCATGTTGGTGCATAAATGTTGCAATATTAAAATTCTTAGTTTTTATTTCAATGGTGAGTCAATTGTATTGCAACCAAAATAGGGGTAAATATACCATGATCTGTGACAGAAATGATCATCCTTGCACTTGAAACACATGATAAATATTTATTTCAGACAAAAAAATACATTTACAGTTGTACAATAGCAACAGCAGGATGGTAGCTGCTGAAGTTTCAGCCATCATCAATGCAAACACACTGAACATCGGACTTCACACATCAGAAGGCTGAACAGAGACTGGCTGTGTGTCATCCGAACTCTACTCAGAAATGTGCTGAAACCCATTTCGTGTGAAGCGGAGCTCCGGCCTGCATGTTGTGTACTGAGCGGTGAACTCAGGAGGGCCACATAAATTAAACATCACTCACATTACCGGAAACATTACTGCCATTTCTGACTGATCGACCTTTTCAAATGACAGCAGCTTTAGCTGCTTTCTGGGCTCTTGAGAATCGACACAAAGTGGTTAATGGAGCTTTAATGGCTCATATTGTTAGGAGTAATTGCAGAAATGCTCCTGAAAGAAAATAATTATCTATTAGAGCAATCAGAAAACAATTTAGTGTTAAAAAAAAAAAATAGAGAATGACATTAACAAAAACCAGAACATGAAGACCAAAATAAGTTAAGTAACAATAATGAGTAATCATTTTTTTATATATTAAAGGAGTATATACCATATTTAATAACCTGCTGCAATAACTTATCTACTTCCATACATATCTAGTAAAATAGCGGTTAAAGCTAAACATTATGCTAGGAACCAAAGATTCCCAGACGTTGGTGATTGAACCGAAATTATTTTTCAAAGAAAAAATTGTAATAACAGCATTAGAGCTCAGTATTTGTGTGGGTGGTCTCAACTACCTTGGCAGTACAATGTGACAAATTGTGGCAGATTTTTTAGTGAGGAAAAAAAAGGAAAGCTTTTCATCTAGTGCGTTTCAACATCGGGACAGAGGGGCAGCACCTCACCTTTTATTATCCGAAATAACAAGCACAATTGCACTTTTTTGTCTTGTGTAAATAGTGAAAGTGAGATGGGCCAAGTAAAGGCCCGCCAGCTCTTCCTCTGAGGCTGCGGCCTCACATACTCAGACGCAGCAATTCCTGTCATAACACCAGCACGTGGATGTGTTCAACAGCTTTTATGTTTCTCAGGATGTAAAAAGGCCACTGACTGTTAGCCCTCCGCTGGCTTTTGCTGGACAAAAAATGTGTTTGACCGAATATTCATTATGAAATTAATCAGGACTTCAATGACAATGATATCACTATTTTGTCTAGACCATAGTCAACAATGAATTCATTCAATAAGTCTTTTACAGAACTGTCATTGAAAAAAAGTGTAGATACACAAAAATATCCAAAATATACTTTTTAAAAGCCCTGTTTCAGCTATTTAATACATCTGACCAGAGAAGCGAATTATCACTCTTACTGAATAAAAATAATAATTTAGCAAAAATAAAGTAATTTCCTTTTCGTCAAATGATCCATAATGCCGTCACACAGTCAAGGATTTTAGTGTGATTCTTCCTCATCTGCACTAATTTTGGCAGAATGTTTAATGTTTAAATAATCCCGTGTGCGATGGCCTGAACATTATCACGCTAAGTAGACAAATATCCTCAGGTGCACCCTGTCTCATGTAATCTAGATGAGATCTGTTTTTAGCTTTCCAAGCATTAACATTCACCAACATTATGAGCACATTGGTCTAAAGTGCAACAAAGAAAAGTGTCTTTGCCTCTAGCCTATTAATCAGTTATTAGAATGAACTCGGGGAATTGTTTGCTTTCCACCAATGTGAGGAGGAACACTCATTTCTAGTTTTGACTCCTGTACATTCTTCCTCTCTTAACCTCCTTTTTCTTCCGTGTAGAACCCAACAGCTGGAACTGTAAGCCTTATATTTTTACACCGACCGCCTTGACCGCATTATGTACACAGAGACGATAAACTAAAGGCTGCAAAGCAATATTTACAGATCGAAGGTCAGTTTACCCTGAGACAGAATTCTTGCATGGCTCACCATGTGGCTTATGAGAAAGAAGGGGAAAAAATATGATTGTTGTGGGGAGTGTGCATAAATTATATTGTCCTTCTGACCATGAAGTACATGATTAATGTACCTTAAATATTCTAATGTGCTTCTATCTTATGTAAGCACTGCATACACTGTGTCATCTTAATTATCAGATGAACAGACACCTCATCAGCTGTTCACTCAAATTACTGTCAATTTTATCAATAACAAAATGTTTTCGTTTATAATTGTCACAGTATGGAAACCACTTATTTGGTTTTGTT
>BJFM01003985.1:0-10835 GCA_016586285.1 Arothron firmamentum | reverse complement strand
TGTGTGTGTGTGTGTGTGTGTGTGTGTGTCCAGGTGGTGTTCGGATTGGCCGGAGGAGCAGCGGACGCCGTTTAAAAGGGGACCTGCTCAGGCCCTGGGGCGCCCCCATTTTTGCCTCCGATTCGACACCAGCCTTTGCTGCTGCTCTGCTTCATTTACTTTTGTACTTCGAGTTGTGTGTAAAGTGCTGCGTGTGGCAGGCACCTTTCCTTTAACCGCGATAAGCGGAACATTCAGGGTCGGTCGGGGGAAGAAGCTGTTTTTTTTTCCCCCCACAAGTTACTTCTGTGTTTTTTGATAAGAAGGCAGGTCAGAGCCCTGTGTTTTATTTTTCCCCATCAGTAGGTAATTTAGTGGGTTTTGTTTTTAGCAGGTTTTGTTTGTTGTTTTGGCTGTGTTTCCCCAAAATTCTTAATTCCCAGTTTTTCTGTTCATAAACTTTTTCCTCTAACAACGAAACATCCCTCCATATTCTTTATGTTGCCTTTCGGAATCCTAGACTGGGCGTAACACACGCTCAACCGAAAGAAAAGTAAATAACCCAAAACCGAATGCTTGTGCATGGACGTTCACACACTGTAACACTTCTAACCACGATCACAGTCTAACACACAGTCCACCAATCTTTCCCTCTCGAGCTCAACGCTCATCCAGCTTTTATCCATCTCCGTGTTGATTATCCACCCGGTCCAAGCTGGAAGAAGGAGGTCGCGACCGGTCCCTGGAATCCCTGGATGAAACCAGAAGTAAGGTGTTGTCCTCACCAGGGAATTCCCTCCAGAGTAGTGGCTGGGGTGCAGGTGTGGTGTCCACAGCAGCAGGTGGGCTGGAGACATGCCTCCTATCAAGAAAACACACTACGGACGACTCCCGTCCATAACAGCCTGTTTCATTCCCGAGATGATGTCCCAACTCTGCCTGCAGGCTGCTCAACTGCTCAGCATATTTGGAAGCACATACCTGTGTGTGAGCAACTTTTCTCTGCAATCAACATGAACAAATCATCACACAGAAGTGGTCTGACTGTTGAACACCTTCAGGCTGTCTTGAGAACTTCCACAGCGCAGAACTTCACTCCAAACACTGATGAACTGGGAGCTCAGAAAAGATGCCAGACATCTGGCTTGAGCTAATCTGCATCAGACCAGAGTAAACTTCAATGTTTTTTGCCTTTACTCCTGTAATCACAGGACATGCTGCTAAAAGTTCAGGAATATTTGTTATTGATTGATTATCGGAAATATTATTGATATTTTTTGAATAGTTGTTTAAACTTTTATTATTTATTTAATTTTAATTTACAATTTAATTTGTAAGAAACAAACATTTTTGTTTGAAATAAATCAGCGGAAATCTTCCAGTAGAGTAACACAAAAAAGGCCACTGATGTGTCATAATTTAAAATTTGTTCTCATGACTTGTTTAATCAGTGAGCTTGCTTTTGTTCTGAATTCTTTATTATGACTTGAAAAAAGTTAAATTCATATTTGAATGATTTCTAACAATAAATCGAAAAAGACAATTTCTGTCTCATTATAAATAAATGTTTATCCTGGTTGGCCCCTGTTAGGGTCAGTTCATATATTTGGCCCCTCTCTGGCTGAGTTTGACACCACTGCCCCAGACTGAGGAGCCACACGAAGCTCCACCAATGAAATGAAGTGTAAAATTATTCTTGCTGTTTCTAAATTTTCCAGCAAAAATATCAATTTGTTGTGTTTTATTGCTCCAAATTGTGAAGCAGAAGAAATTTGACCCCCTTTTCTGTTTTTTTTTCTCCACCAGGAGTCAAAGTTCTCATCTCCAGAAATGAAAGCCTGAGAAAGATGAAAGCAAAACCAGACTTTACTTTCAGGCATCATTTCTTCAGTTGTTGGCTGTGAAATGTGTTTCTGAAGAGTTTGGTCTCACTGCCCACGATGAAGAGCTGAGATGTTTCCTTCAGAGCAGGAAGCTGGTGGGAAGACTTTGGTTCTGCTCCACTGATGAAGACTGTTGAGAGTTTCTCTGAGACTCTGATGAAGGAGACATGAGCTGATTGGTCTGTTTGGTTTTAGCAGAGCTGCTGTTTAGCACCTTGATTGAAGGCTGGTGACCTCCATCCTGACTGATCAAAGGTCTGATCAGCTCCACCTGGAGGATGTCCAGCACCTGTAAAGACCCGCCCGCTCAGGCCTGGAGAGCTGCAGGAAGGAGTTCTGATGTCAGGCTGGAATTCCTGGACTTCACTGCTGCATGAATATGTTGCTTTTTTTTTTTTTTTTTTTCCATTTTATATTCAATTGCTTGTGTCGTGTTTTCTGTTTTATGATTGTCTCACATTTTTCTACACAACTTAGTAACAGTGTTTGTTGCTCTGTGCTGCTGGTCTCAAGGAACTATTTTCATGTGCACACATGTTTATGACAGTGAAATCAAATATCCTTGGACATTGAACCCTCCAGCAGGCTTTTATAGCAGTAAAAAACTGTTGATTAACTCGAGGCTGTAAACCTGAAAGATAAAGTATTCAGATCAGATTCAGCAGGAAGACTGAGGACACACACAAGGAGAGTGGAAAAGAAGGATTTTAATATTTGAAGACAATGATGTATCAGAAATCTGGCATATTAAATTAGATTTGTGTTGATTTCATCAGTATGGAGGAGAAGGACAGAGCAGAGTCTCCAGTGTCCAGCTGTGTGTCTCTGAAGAGTGACCAGTCCAAAGAGGGAAATTCTGTTACCTTCAGAAATGAATCTGGACCTTCAACCCCAAAGTAAGAAAACTGAGTGATTTTCTGTTTATATGACAACTGTTGGTCACATGACCATCAGCAGGTTGCAAGTTTACATTTGGAGATGTTTTATTCAACTCTTAAACTACAGGAGTTATTAGAAGCTGATGTCCAGAGTTGTCAGCTCATTTTATATTTTTCACATCAGCCTCAAAACAATTCACAGAAGCACCTGACAACAAACATGTACAACAAGCTTTCTAATGGACATTGACAGCATCAGTCAACCTCAGATCCATCAGAATGTTCTTTAAAAACATTTGAATGAACAAATTAAGGCAGAGATCATCACAAGAAGATCAGAAAACACAGACAGATAAAGATTTCAAGGTAAAGCTGATGAAGGTTTTGAAGTTCAGCAATATAACAGAAAAAAAAACATTTTTACACATCATATTTCGATTTGACTTGATTTTTTTATTTATATAACATTTAACACCTGTGCCAGCCAGCAACATTCATACATCGCCTAAATTTCAACTGAACACAAAAAATTGTTGATGCTGATTTACATTTATTAAACAAAAAATATAACATGAAAGCATGACTTTATCAACTGCACATGTGGACATATGTGTTTGTCATTCCAAACAGGTCAATTTGCCTTATGCTGTATATGTTCCATTTCCCATAGTTGTCAGTCTGCCAGCAGCACTATTGAATTTTAGCAACTGTTAAAATGAGTTTTAGTTGTAACTAAATGAATAGAAAAACATGTCTGTGTCATATCTGCCCCCTGGCCGATGCAAGTTGGGTATTTTATCTATTATTCTTTTACCATGGTGTTGTGGGGAAGAATAAGAGGGCCCTGCAGTCGCAGCAGCAGTTGTAGCAGTAGTAGTATAAGTAGTAGCAGTAATAGTAGTCACAGTAGCAGCAGCAGCAGTAGTAGTGTCAGTAGTAATAGTAGCAGTAGCAGTAACAGTAGTAGTACCAGTGAGAGAAATATGATCTTCATATTATTCAGCAGCAACATCATTTTCTGGAACAATTTAATGTTAACGTTGATTGTATTGTCATGATATGATATGTCTTATCCTACATGTTCTCTCTTTTACAGTAGAATTTTTTTTTTTTAAATAATCAGTTAACATATACATTTTAAAAACCACTGTCAATTTTTTATGTTTTAAGCTTGACTTTTTTTTTTTTTTCAAACCATCTCAATAGTGAGGATTTAAAATCTAAGTAAAACATATATCTTTTTGTTGTTTTTGTATAGTTGTTGTCAGGCATAGTTGCTGAATATATTGATTCAGTTTACGACAACAGCTTTTTTATATGATGTAAACATTGTAATACACAGCATGGCAAATAGCTCAGACTCTGTCGAATCCTCCAGGTTTTCCTGAGGAAACAGGTCCTTGTTTTTGTTGTTAAAGCTGTCCTGTAGCTGGGACAGAACACCCTCAGTTCCAGTGTTGACCACTGTGATTGCAGTAGTAGTTGCAGCTGGTCTTCTTCTGAGAGGGGTGTACCCAGGGAACAGAACCTATGACAGGAGGATCGCATTAATAACCTCACTGTAACATCAAAAAGAATTGTTTTCTGCAGCTTACATTTCAGTTGATCACCTCTCTTCTTCTCATGGAAGCCAGACTGAAGCTTGTTATTTTCCTGTGGTGTGTTTTCACACCTATGAGCCTGTGTACTGTAGTGAATTTTCTTCTGCCGACAGCCGAGATGTGTTGATGAGGAAGGAATCTTCACAGACACCAACTTGGTTGAAAGAGATGTTTAATGGAGAGAGAAGTCCGGCATCAATCTGGCGCTGCAGCTCGCCTGCGGGAGCTTTTCTAATTGATCGGTAACTCCTATTTTGTGTTTTGGGAAGGCCAAGTATGTTGACTTGCATCAAAGCCCCTTGCTCTTTGATTACTGAGCTCCTTTAATCTCACCTTTGATCTATCCATTTGATGTGAGTCTTTGATCTTACTGCAAAACAGCGCCGGAACATTCTGTAAACAATTTGAAGCCTTACAGATTTCTACGGCCAGTATAGAATGGGTACATAGATGGAAAACAAGTTAAATTCTTACAGAGTTACAGAGAATAGATACATAGCTTCAGACACGACAGTACCAAAGATCAACTGCAGTGAAGAGCTTTTAGAACTAACAGGGTTGTTTTAATCCATGAAACTTGATGATCAGACAGACGTTGAGTCAGGCTCAAAGTTCATGTTTTTGATTGTTCCTCTGGCTCTGATCCAGCAGCAGCTCCTCATCACATCCAGATTTTTTGGAACTTTCATTCTCGTCTGGTTTGTCTCAGTTTTCTTGGCAGCTCAGTCCTTTTCTGCAGCCTAAAATGTCCATGTTGGCTGTTTTTAGCACTTGTTGACTGTGTCTGGGGACTCGATACACTACTCAGTGATTCCAGAATGTGTGGGTATAAAGTGGATGGCTGCACAGCTTATTGATTACATTCATCTTGCCTTCTTCTTAACTAGTCTTAATTTTCCTTTTAATTGAGGCAAAAGGTTTCTTTACCTTACAAGTTTCGGTGTCCAAAACTGCCGCCTTCTTCAGAGTGTGTTGTCACACCACTGTGACGTGTCTTTATCAGCTGTTGTTGTTTCTGGACGTAGCCGGCGTGACAGTTTGATCACGTGATCTGTCACGCCGACTACGCCCTCCATCGCCAGGTAGTCATTGGAGGAGAGAGTCCCAGGTATGCAAGAGCATGAATGCTCCTTCGTCTCTGTTGATGGCGTCCACTCCTCGTTTTCTCATCTCTATGGCCCCCTTTATCCACTGCTTGTATTTGTGGGTTTCCGAAGCGATTATTGTTGTTTGCCTAGTCCATTTCATGGATTTCCCATTTACAGTGGTCTGAAATAGGTGATTTTAAGTTTTCCTGTTTAGCCTTCTCCTTTTCTCCCCATGTGAGGTGTGTTGCCAGTTGTTTTTCACATTCCTTCTGCTGTTCTTTTTTGCGTGTGCGTCTGCACAGCTTGTTGTGAGTCATTAAATCCATTTTGATCCAGATTTGTGGCTGTTTTAAAGCTGCTGTGATGAAAGCTGGATTTTGGGGACGATACTAAGATTGTAGGAGGAGACAGGAGCTCATCATCATGATGAAGAGGAGCTTATGTTTGAAGCTCAGGAGCTCACCAGGAGTCAAAGTTCTCATCTCCAGACACGAAAGCCTGAGAAAGATGAAAGCAAAGCCAGACTTTACTTTCAGGGATCATTTCTTTAGCTGTTGACCGAGAAATGTGTGTCTAAAGAGTTTGGTTTTGCCTCATGATGAAGAGCTGAGATGTTTCCTTCAGAGCAGGAAGCTGGTTGGGAGACTTTGGTTCTCCTCCAGTGATGAAGACTGTAGAGAGTTTCTCTGAGACTGATGAAGGAGACATGAGCTGAGTGGTCTGTTTGTCTGAGGAAACAACAGGATCTTCTTATAGTTCCTCTCAAAGCTGATCTCAAATCTCCACTGAAGTGTTCTGACAAAATCATTTCAAACAAGGATTAGCAGCATCAGGAAGTAGGTCTGACATCAGGCTGCTCTTCCTGGACTTCACTGCTGCATAAACATGCTGCTATTTTCTAGCATCTTTTATTTTATACATCATTATTTGTGTAGTGTTTCATTTTATTATTGTTACACATTTTTCTACACAGCTTAGTAACAGTGTTTGTTGCTCTATGCTGCTGATCTCAAGGAACTATTTTCATGTGCAGACATGTTTATGACAGTGAAATCAAATATCTTTGGACATTGAACCCTCCCAGCAGGCTTTTATAGCAGTAAAAAAACAAACAAAAAAATCCCCTTTTGATTAACTGGAGGCTGTAAACCTGAAAGATAAAGTATTCAGATCAGATTCAGCAGGAAGACTGAGAATGCACACAAGGTGAGCGGAAAAGAAGGATTTTAGAGAAGAGAAATCTTCAAATCAATCTGGTGCAAATAACATTTGAAGACAATGTTGTTGTATCAGAAATCTGGCAGATAAAATTTGGTTTTTAATCCATTTCATCAGTATGGAGGAGAAGGACAGAGCAGAGTCTCCAGTGTCCAGTTGTGTGTCTCTGAAGAGTGACCGGTCCAAAAAGCAACTTCAACCTCAGTTCCGAGATGAAGCTGGACCTTCAAACCCAGGGTAAGAACTCAGATGGCCTCATTTATCAACAGTACGAACGGCAGGAAACTGCGCAGGGCCATTTTCAGGCAGCTGGACGTGATCGTAGGAGCCGCTCAGATCCACGTCAGGCCTGGACGCAAAGTCAGTGCGGATTCGTGCTGCAGCACAGCCAAATCTGAAAAAATAACTAATTTTTTCCCTGAAAAATTACTGTTTGGTTTGTTTTTGTTGTATTTATTTCTATTGTCTGAATTAATTCCTTTCTTTTTGTTAGTTTTTTGTAATCTTGTCCTTTTTGTCAGAGTAAATGTTTTCTGTTTTTCGTGGTCATTGACAGAATATCTAATAACTGGTGAAGCTGCCACAGAGCAGCAGCGCAGTTTCAACAGTGCGCGCACAAGCGTGACCGTGGAGCGCAGCGTCAGGGCAGCAGCACGTCCGCTCGTTCACGGCGACGCTGCTCCCGCCGCTGTCATCGTTCTCCAGACAGCGGTTTTCTGGGTTCCTTTAACACCATTAACAGCAGCAGTCAACCTCATATCCATCAGAATTTCTTACAAACATTTTATCCAACAAATGAACACAGAGAGCTTCAGTAGAAGACCAGAAAAGGACAGAAGGATAAAGATGTAAAGCTCACTGAAGCTCAAGAAGTCACAGGAAGTAAAATTGTTCATGAAGAGTTGTACCGCCCTCTGCTGGACAAGATTTATACAGCAGATGGGACGGCTTTCATCTCCTCACTGCAGTTTAGTCAGATAAACCTGTTCTAGACAATATTGTCTTAGCCCTAGCAGGAGTCTGGCTGCAGACCTCTTTTTACCAGTCTTGGAAGTCTGCCAGCAGCATTAAAACTAAGCTACCATTAGTCCATAGAAAAGATCAACAACACACAAGAGTTCGTCCACTGATAATTTTTTATCTCACTTCAGGCAGGCATTCACACAAACACACGTCGACTTAGGTCTTTATCAGCGTGTAACACACACACACACACACACACACACACACACACACACACACACACACACGCACAAACAAACACACAAACTCACACATACAGACATACACACGGATGGACCCTTAAGTGTTGCTGGCATTTTTTATAGTTTTTGTTGGTTTTGCCTGGGCCCTGCACCTCTTCATTTGCTATTTTAAGTTTGGGAGTGCTTTTTTCTCCACT
The DNA here is from genome assembly GCA_016586285.1 of Arothron firmamentum. Lineage (NCBI taxonomy): Eukaryota > Metazoa > Chordata > Actinopteri > Tetraodontiformes > Tetraodontidae > Arothron > Arothron firmamentum. The sequence continues at coordinate 2,786 of BJFM01003985.1, read as the reverse complement.
GTCCTATTAAGAATAACAGGGCCCTGCCTCAATGTTCATTTTCTTATTTTATAAATTTGAAAACAAGTGATAATTTTTTAATTGAACAATTTGAACCTTTCTTTAGCGTAAACAACAAACAGCCCTTTATTTTATAATTAATTTCTGAAAAATTTAATATTAATTATTTGAAAACATCTGACAGATGCAACTTAAATGGAACTTAAGCTCTTGTGAAGAGTTGTTACATTAAGAATAAATTAATCAAAACATTAGTCGCACTCACCCTAACACTCAACCTAACCCTAACAGTTCAACTGGTTTTCTTTAAATACACTCAATTCAATCTCATCGTATAATGACAAGAAATTATAAATATTAAAAATACGGAATAAAAATAAGGATTGCACACAAATTCATAAAAACATGACATCCTTTGGCCACCAGAAGTAATTGAAAGATTTCCAGTTTGTTTAATTATTCTACTCTGAGCAACATTTAATGTTATTAAAACATTGAATTTAGAGGAAACACACGTAGCGTCTTTATTTAAAAATGGTTCTGGCTCTCTCTCTCCCTTCATCATGATACAAGGCAATTTCATACAATCCCCAAATTAGAGAAGGAATAAAGATAAAAGCAAGACAAAAACAATTCTGGAGGATGTGGATAGATGAGGATGAGAATGAGGATGAAGATGAAGGCTGCTTTACTATCCAGGTTCTTTCACACGAACAGGCTGTCACACATGACATTAGAATGCCTGGAATTTTCTTTCTTGAATAGATCATGGAGAACTTTGCTAAATTAGTAGCCTAATTGTAGAAGATCAAGAAAAAAAGGATCTTTTTGTTGACACTGACAGTCATCATTCTCAGATCAACAACCAACACAATGTTGTGTGAAGTTAACAGTGCAACCACAGGACAACGTTTGGTTGGTTCCCTCAATGTTACCTCAACGTATAACAAAGAGAGAACTTTCTCTTGGTTTGGTTCTAATGACCTTTTGATAACCAGGCTAAAGTTATCTATACTTTATCTATATTATATCTACAGGGTATTGTGGTGATTTTTTTCTGCTGGTAGTCGAGATATGTTGATGAGAAAGGAATCTTCGCAGACACCGACTTGGTTTGAATGGATGTTTATTTGGAGAGAACAAATCGGGCGTCAACCGGGCAGTCTGCAGTCTGCCCGCGGGAGGTCTCGTGGTCCTGATGGTGAGGATCTCCTGCCGACTCATCTCAGTAGCGGCCTTATATACCATCGAGTAAACAACTTCTTCTCTGATAACAACACAACAACTAAAACCATATTTGGTATAGAATCCTGTTGCTTGGACAAAGGAGGAAGAAGAAGAAAGGAGGAGGTAGCCCCTTGGGATTGTCTAGCCATCCTGAGACATGGGACACCTGTGCTTTTCGAATAACCGCCTAACTCCTAAGGAAAGGGAGAAAGGGGAAAGGATATAGAAAAACATCCACCGTGAGCCCAGGACATTGTCTAGATAACTGAAAACATGGGACACCTGCGAGACGACGCCGTGATGTCTGGAAAAAGTAAACTCAATGTCAAGGCCTTACAGATTTATACGGCCTGCACAGGATGAATACAGAGCTGGAAAATAAAGTTGAACTCTTACAGCAGTTACAAAGAATAGATACATAGCTTCAGACACTACAGTATCTATACGTTACCCTCTGTGTTACCCTCTGACCTTGAAAGTTAAAGGTTTTGTCAGAGGGTTTTCATTTTCTGGTTGTGTTGCAGATTTTTATTTTTTTTTTTAAATAAAAACCATTTCGCACCATTTTAAAGTTGAAACAGCTCACTCACTGTGCGACATTTTTTTGTTTTGCTGCATATGATGGCCAGTGAAAACAGGAAACAATCCCTGCATTCATTTTTTTTTTTGTACATAAATAATAAATTGCCACTATGTGGCAGTGAGTCGTCAATATGGCAGCTGGAAGATGGTAAAAATGTTGGAGTCCTTCAGGAGAAGCACAACAGGTTGATATTTTTGGGTGTCAGCTGAGAGCTCTGCAGCCAGACTCCTCTCAGTACTGGTGGTGGTGGGAGGAGGAGTTGTTGCTGCTGGTGTTGGTTGATCATCAATCTCTGAACATTTCCTTTGATTTCCTGAGATAACATGTTCATAAAGTTTTTTTTCTTTCAAGAAAACTGAAGCTGACAGAGTCTCCAGTGTCCAGCTGTGTGTCTCTGAAGAGCGACTGGTCCAAAGAGGAACCTCCGAAACTCAGTGATGACGTTGAACCTTCACACCCAAAGTAAGAAAACTGAAAGTGATTTGCTGTTGATGTGTTGGTCACATGACCATCAACAGGTTGTGAGTTTACATCTGGAGATGTCTAAAACGATTTGAGTTATTCCAAGTTGATGTCCACTTTGGTCACTTATTTACATTGTTACATCAATTTCTTGTTGCTGAACTTTCATGTTGTTTAAAGAATTATTCATTTCAGTTCTGTTTAACTTTATTTCTATAACATTTGTTCCAATTGTCTCTAGGTGTTTTACAGAAACCCAGAGCCTGAACATTGATTCTATACAGTCTTATGTGGATAATACTGATTTAAAACATCAAAGGATCATGTTCTCTAGACTGAAAGATGAATCCAGACTGAAAATTTCAATGAAATTTGACTAAACTCAGTCATCAGGTTACTTTCCAAACATTTACCTATAAGTCAATAACAAACGTTTCCAGTAACAGGAAGGAGTCTGTCCTGCCATACTGGGACCAGTCTGCTCCACCAGGAGAGTCCTCTGGTCAACACTCTG
>BJFM01003980.1:79517-92774 GCA_016586285.1 Arothron firmamentum | reverse complement strand
TTATCTGCTCCTGCAGCACATGAACCCATGAGTCCATGAACCCTGACAGCGTGACGCGTGTGTCTCGGTGATACGCTGCTGATTCATTGAGAAACTCCTGCAGGATATTTGAATTTGAAGAGCTGTGATCAGAAAGAAAAACAGGGGGGTCGCTTCATTTTCCAACATCCCGGTTTTCGTTTTCCTGCTGCAGTAAAAGAAGACTAGTTTAACGTGAACTTCACGGAGAGAAACCTGGTTTCCTCAGGAACAGTTGACCAGAACCCAGAGCTAACGCAGACATTAGCACCAGGTCCAGAGAGCCACTGTTGCTCTGGTGTCTCATTAAACCTGGATGGAGAGAAGAACCCAGCTGACAGTCAAACGAGCCCTAAACCCTGAGCTGACGCCATGATGCCAGAAAGGTTTGTGACACATTTAATTATTCAAAAGATAAGACGAAACCAATTAAGTAGGAGGTCAAATCCAGGCTTTTCACGGCTTCAGGTATGTCCCGGACCTCACTTGAATTCGGTGGGTTAAGTTCAGCTTTCAGGATCCGGCCCGTTGTTCTCCTGAACACCTGGAGGACACAGAACCGGCCCACATCAAAGAGTCCCGGCGGATCAAAGCTCTTTGGCTTCACCGCACCTCTTTGCTGTTGCGCTTTGAGAAGCATTGTCTGGCACAAATCCCCCAGCAGGCTGTTCTCCTGATGGCCGTGTGTGGCGGCGGAGGCGCCGGCCTTTATTCTTCACAGAGAAGCGAGGAGGTGCGAGCAAATCTCCTCAAAGTCTCCTCTTCATGCATCGGTGATGAGGCTTTGATTGGGCCTCAGCTCCACACTGGCGGGCTGCTTTCTGAGATCACAGGTGGCATTTTATTTCTGGTTTATCAGTCCTGCTGGCTAGCATCTTTGCTAGCAGCTGCATTTGTTTTCATCGCCACGCCCATCGGGCGAGTCTTCATCGGGGGGGATCATTAATGATGTATTCAGCTTGTTAGTGATGTTCAGCATCCTGCCTCCGTTTCCACATCAACAGCCCCCCTCAAAGAGCTGCAGGGGGGCTCGTTAAAGGTCAACAAGCTAAACACTCCTGCTACTTTAAACAGCTGCAGAATCACAAAATCACAGACAGAAAATGAGCACAAGACAGCAAGATTCTGTCTGAAAAAGTACAGAACCAGAACCAGAATCTGCTCCGGACTGACCTGGAACAACAAACATTTGTGTAGAAACCAACCTGACCACATGGCGTTCTGGGAGAAGCACAATGTAATTGAATTTGGTTTCCATTTCAAACATTAATGTGATTTCAAGATTTCCTTTCTCTAAATGGACCAGTATGTTTGGACAAAAGGCAAACCGCAAGGACGGAGCCCGTCCGGACTAATCAGGACCCGGAGAGGCGAAAGAACGTGAACCTTTGAGTTCTCGTCCTTTCATATGAAATGACACTTGGATGTTTCCTCTGTTCATATTAGAGCGTGTGGAAGACGAGAGGCCACGGCGAGGCCTGCCCTGTTATTCTAAGGTTTTAAATGGGTCTCCAATCAGACGTGTGACGACAGCACGCCGACCCGGAGCTCGGCCTCAACAAAGGGCTCCTTATCCCGACGCTGTGGTGCGAACAGCCATCAAAGCCGGCGCCAACGTCAAGCAGCCGCACGGCACCGTCCAGAACCCATCAGTTACCTTTAAAGAGGAGAGGAGTTCCTCTCAGCACCCACACAACAAACCTGAACTTTCTTGTGCCACAGAGTGACGCTATCATGAATATCTTTGCATAAATGTCCACTCTTATTTATAATTATGTAACTAAAGGATCTATTTTGCTCTCCTCTGTTTGCTGCCATTAATATTCAACCTTCCCTTTCTGTTCTACAAAGGTCTGTCCTGCTTTTATCTCGTCCTCCAGACACGGGGCAATCAACCGGCCTGACACGCCGCGCCCTCTTCATCCAGATCAACGCTTCAGAGCTCCGCCCCTCCACCTGACCCCCCCACCCACCACCTGACCCCCGCTGGGGAGCTTAATGTTCTCAAAGAGAATATCAGAGTGATCACAGGTGCACCGCTGCGTTAATGAGAGGCTACTCCAAGACACACACACACACACACACACACACACACATACACACACACACACACACACACACACACACACACACACACACACACACACACACACACACACACATACACACACACACACACACACACACACACACACACACACACACAAGGGTGGTATTAAATAATGATCTTAGGTCTTGTTTTGACCGTCTATGCCCGACACACTCAAGGCTTTCACCAGTATTCTGTGCGTGTGTGTGGGTGTGCACATATCTGTGTGTGTGTGTGTGTGTGTGTGTGTGTGTGTGTGTGTGTGTGTGGCTACAGCTTAGAGAAGCTGAGATGAATCTTATCAACCAAAATCACTGAACAGAACTCTGCAGAACACAAAAGACGTTCAGAGATGAGAGGTGACGATATCAGTGTTTAGTCTAGCGAATCAGGAAATCATTTCTTCTTCTGTCCTGCAGAACTTCAGAAGACTTTAGCGCTAAAAGCTTGTGGTTAACCACAGAAGAGGCACCAAAGGCCTTCAAGTTCAGTTAGGTGTGTGCATGTAAACACACGCTGATCCAAGTCGTGCATTCCAGACACGTTTGCAGCAGCCGTATTAACACAGCTGAAGCTATTTTCAAAACAAACTCGCCTGTATTTGGCGTCCAAACACGCCCGAGCGCGCTGCTAACATCTCCAGCCTCCACCGCATCCGTCTGACCTTCTACCTGTCAGAACCGCCCAGGAGAGAACCGATGCTGCATCACTGACGATGATGAAGATGGTGCAGCGGCGGTTAGTGGTGTTTATAAAGCTGCAGCCCTCCACACGTGCCCGTTTTCCTTTCTTTATCTCTGGAGAATGCTGGTAAAGGTCCATCACCGTGTCTGACTCCTGTTAAACTGGGTCGTCGGGGTAACGGAAGCTGATTTGTGCGGTCAGTGATTTTAGCTTCTACCTGCAGGAAACCAGTTTCACTTTCAGAGGTTTCACTGTTCCGCTTCTGAACTCAGCCAGACGGAGATTCCTCCTTCCAGACGTCACGGAGACACACTGAAATGTTGTGTTTTTAAGATTCATGATTAATATTCTGAGTTTGATATGAAAGCTGCTTATCTTGATCTCCAGACAAGAAGACTCCAGTTCTCAGGGGGCACCAGACTTTATCCAGCCAGCGGAGACCGTCAGGACCTTGAGCTAGGCTGGGGTTTTGACTCTGTGTGTGTGTGTGTGTGTGTGTGTGTGTGTGTGTGTGAGAGAGAGAGAGATAGAGAGAGAGAAAGAGAGAGGGAACACTGCCTAGAATCCTGCTGGGTGGGAAGCGAGGAGGAGGAGGAGGACAGGAGTTCTCATTGGCACTGAAGCAGCTGTCAACAATACCAACATCGTTCCCATTCTCATACCAGGGGGGAGGAGCAGGGTGTGTCTGTGTGTGTGTGTGTGTGTGTGTGTGTGTGTGTGTGTGTGTGTGTGTGATGGGGGTTGGGGGCATCCCAACAGCACCTGTGGGTCTTCATCCCACCCCCACTGCATTTGTCAAGTGATTTATGGGAAGTAGTGAAGAAGAGAGAAGACCACCCCTCCACCACACACACACACACACACACACACACACACACACACACACACACACACACACACACACACACTATGAAATCCTTGATTTCCTGTGACACATTTGCATCTTCTGCACCTTTCAGGTGCAGCAGAGCAGCATCAGATCTACAGGTTCACGACACTCCTTCATCCCTGATTACAGCAGACGTTAACGGGGGGGCGGAGTCTTTTCTGATTAGTGATTATTGCCACCGAGGGTTCGGTAAACATTCAGTAACCAGACTGTTTTTCATTCAGCTTTAAAATGAGTCCGTATGGATTTCGTCTTCTCTGGTGCACTTGGAGCCGCCGACGGTTCAAACTCTGATGTGCTGCAGAATCCAACTGCGGTTCAGCGCGAGTTCGATGCTCTTCACAGGGATTTAGAATTTTCCTCACAGGGATTTATAACAAATCAATATCTTTCTATTAAGCATTAAGGTGAAGTGTAACGACTCACCCACTCACATTTATCGCCAACTTTCCACCTCTTTAAATAAACTGAACAGCTCAGAGCAACGCTTGAAAATCGGATTCATAGTTTTTGCCTTCAATAAATAAAAACGCTACCGATGTCAGTGGCTCCTTTATTCTGCCAAAGAGCCAAAAATCCGCGTTTTTTTGCGGCTTTCGCTTCCTCGCTAGCAGCAGCAGCAGCAGCTCCCTCTAAAAGCAGCAAATGTGCACATTTCTGCTGAAACCTGCGTAAATGAACATGGTCGGACAGACGGAGAGGAGCGACCATCCGCCAGGAACACTTGGCTTTGATTCGTCGGTTGATCTTTTAACAACATCCAATATCAAGGCCGGAGGGACGGGGGGGTTGGTATTTAAGCATCTCTTTATCCTGTCTCTCTTTTGAAATGTCAAGTTCAAAGATGTTTGATCTTCGAGTTAAGACGACCTGCAGAATAATCAGGCCTCCCGTCACCGCCGTCCCACGCCGTTCTGAGGCCAGCGCAAAACTTGCTTATCAGATTGAATTAGCGGCTGCAGCCTGACTCACGTCTGAGCCGCCTCTTCCAGGCACAGACTTTCATCACTTCTTTTCCAGCAAAACAGTCTGGAAACACTAAAGTCACACCAGCATTCCAAACAGCAACCGTCATGATGCGTTAACGGTTTAGCAGATTTGGCCTTTCCAAAATTAGGAAATAAAGTGATAGCATGATTCAAGGTCGTTTAAATGACAACATATGAGGAACAACTGCACAGAATGCAGAACAGAAGTTGCTAGGGTTCTGAATATGTAAAGAAAATACCGATTTGACAATTTATGCTGGCTGCGGTCTTTTAGACATGATCCTTTTTCCATTTCTATAAGCTCCGGTGAATGAATTCAGACACCTACAGCAGCGGTCAGCTAACGTTTGATGTGCTGAATAAACGTTTCCGGCAGGTTGGGTCCTCTGAATGTTGGTGGGAACTCGGAAAACGCTGAATCACAAGTTGAATCCAGTAAAGTTGTGAAGTAGGTTAAAGCTGAATTAATTCAGGTTCTGGAGGCGTTCTGAGGTTTCCCCGGCTGCTCCTCGTGAAAGGCCCCGGTGCTGATTTTACGCCCGACCACCAGCTTTATCACTCTGGACAGAAACCCTTTCATTCCGTTTTCGGACGACGACGTTCAGGTTATCACCAATTTAGTGGATCCGGTGCACAGTCAAAGAACTTCAGGCGCTGATGAAAGTGGTCACCAACAGTCAGTCAAACCCTTCTTCATCTTCATTTCACTTTGCGTCAGAAAGACGGTCAGAGCCACACCTGAATTCCAGACCACGGCGAGGAAAATGTTTGTGTCACGTTGTCGATATCCGTGTTCCTGCTCTCCGCTGGGCAGCAGATGCCACGCTAGCAGGAGGTGGAGGAGACCTGTGGCGTCATGACCCTCCAGCCCTGCAGGGGGCTCCATCACTACCTCTGCTTCTTCGCCATCACAGTTTGTTGTGTTGGATGCAGTTTGTCAACATGAAGCAGCAGCTAGCTGACACACAAGCGGACGACTGCGCTGGTCAAAGTGATGCTGGACGCGGTCTGAGACATCGGCACGGCTGACCGAGACGTGCAGCAACATAAACAGGCTGGTCTGTCGTCTGCGGACTAAACTCCAGAAGGACTTCATGTTCTCAGAGCCACCAAAACTAATTTGGGGATAAATATGCAAACATGGTTCTCTTTAATCATCTCACAACACAACACGATGCGCATTCTCACTTTACAACACAGGACATCCGTTTCCCTGGCAACCACATCCAGGCCGTCCCACTGGGTTTCACCAGATCTCCAGACCACCTTAAATAGCCTCAGAAGATCCGCGGGGAGACGTCCAGCTAAAAGTGCTTTCATGTTTTTGTGGAAACGTGGAAAAAACCTGCAGCGCTGACTCACTCAGGAGCCTCTGGAAGCCTCTTTCTCACCAGAGAAACGCTCAATTTATTATCAGCCTCATCAGACTCAAGCAGAGGGAAACAAATGGAGCTTGACGATTCCACAAACCACCACCTTCATCACTGGACCATCAGAGGACTCATTTCAACATCAGCAGATCCATTATTTGCTCGTGACATCATCACTTTTGAACGAGCATCAGTCGTGAGTTTTCCAGCCTGTTTGCAGAGCTCTGTGTATTAACCAAAATCACAATCATTAGTTAGGAAATGGCAGAAATCTTCAAATTAAATTCATTCTGGCTGCGGCACAGAGAGATATTCCAGGATCACGATTCCATGGATTTGGTTTGAACCCAACAGTTTTATCTCCTTGACTGTCTTCCAGAAGAGAAGGATGTTTTATTCCAAGAAACAAGCATGTAATGCTAAAAACACTGAGAAATGTGTGTTTTGTCACAGCTCATTGATGCGTTACTGTGTTATTTACAACAAATAAGCTGGTGATGGTGACGGTGCTGACGGTCTTGGTGTGGAGTCAAGACTCGTCTTTATCTTCACCATCGGGGTTACAAAAGGAGCCCCCTGGGGCAGATTCCAGCACCAACACTTGAGCCAAAGAGGTGGATCACGTTACAGCTTTCATCAGAGCCTCGGTCCAAACGCCATTAGCTGCCAACCACAAATATCCACACTTACGACTCCACCAACAATCCTCAATGAAGCCACAATAAGTCTGGATTCCTGAGCTCAGAGCCACTCAGATCTTCACTGATCACAACTTTCATTTCCTGCTGGGACGTTTTCAACAGTGGAAACAGAAAAGTGCCCGTGGCCGTAGCTGCTGTAGCTGCTTTCAGAGCGTTTGAAGAACATCGAGGAGCCTGAGGAGCTGCAAATATTCCAGAAGAATTCCTTTGTCTGATCAACAGTTGCTGCTGTTTTCAGCCTGATTTTCTGCCTGTCTTGGTTCTCCTGAGACACGCCGGCAAAGTGATGAGTCCGCTGGGGAATCTGCCAAACAAATGTCCTGCAGCCATCAAGCGAAGACAGATGAAGAGGAAAATAATGAGGCCTGCACGGCGACTCGGGTGAGCGAAGAGTCCCACGCAAACCAGGAAATAATGCGCTGTGTGAGGGCTGGGACTGACCAATCTCACTCTGTTTCCACTATGCAATTTAATTTAAATATTGTTCATCTGTCTTCTTCTGCTGACGAAAGGCGTCGCTTATAGCTGCTGCTGGTGTACAGAAATGCACAGACTAATCAGGAAAAACAGCAGATGTCTGCCAGCTTCGTGGCATGGCACAGCCCATTAGCCTAAGAGCAAACAGCATGAAAGCTGTTGTGGTTGGCCCCGGGGTCCCGATGAATATTCATGTGCATATGCACAGACAACATTAGACCCCACCGCATTTCAACATCAGCACTTTCGCCGACTGGGACGACACAAATGGTTAAAGAATAAAACACATTCTGTGAAAAACGTGATTTAATTCCAAACGCGTTTATTTCTCGGGTCGTCGTGGTAACCGGCTGACTATCTGCACTTGTTGGGAACTATTAAATCCAGTCACCTTAGAGGGCGGAGTCGGCTTTAATGGACGACGCTTTGTGGCGGCAGCAATGTTAAGATGCCTCTCTGATGATGATGCTGATGATGATGATGATGATGATGATGATGATGATGATGATGATGCGTCACAGCCTCATCCTTTCATCACGTTTGGAGAATCCAAATAACTCGTCTAGCTTCTGAGTTGACCGTCAGGTCTAAGTCACAGGGACATTCTTCATTCACAAATATAAATAAAAACGGTTCCATTTCTCCAGTAATGATGATGCCTGATCACCATTCTGTTTCTTTCCTCCTCCATCATGTTGCAACGTGATCCAGGTAAACTGCTAACTTTACCTCTGCAGACTAAAGGTGACACATTAGCTGCTTTTGGCTGCTTGACACAAACCTGCAAGCGAGAAAATGAGAGGAGCTGCAATTCCTGGGCAGAAAGACAAAAGGGTTGAGGCGCGACGCCCGGGGCGACGGCTGGAGCCCGGCCTGGACGCGCCTATTGTCCCCAACAGAAACACGTCTCGTATCCATTACAAACAGCTTGGAATGAAGGACGCACTCCTGCACTCACGTTTCATTCTCGTCTGAAGGCCTGAAGACATCCAGAACATCCATATTACCATCGTGTAATAAGGTTGTTATAAGCAGCTATGGTTCGGATGGCCGGTTCACCACACCAGAGAGGTGTGGAGGTCCTGCTCGCTGGGCTGTTGCCTGAAATAAGCTCTGGAGCTGAGGTGGTGCTCAGGTATGTCGTGTGCATCACGTGCACTTTTACGCCAGCTGTATGTGGAGCCTTTCAAGGCGCGAGCAGCACCGTTGGGACTTCCTGAACTACAACACAAAGATCTTGTTGTTGGTGGTGTTTGCGGATGCTGAGCAGCACATCGCGCCCTGCTAATCCTCACTTTAATCTGCCGTTTCTGTCAGAACCACAGAGAAAAGTAAATATTCCCAGGCTCGGGCCAAAGGAAAGTCTCAGGATGGGGGCACGGCTCAGAAGGGCGGGAAGCAGGCGACACCATTGTGGTGTCGGGTTTCTGTGAAACGTGAGCTCAGCGCCTCCAGAATGTGGCTGAGCCCACGGATTGGACGTCAGGTGTTTGCAGCTGCTGCATCGGATCAAAGATGGACACGAGTGGAGAAAAATGAAGGAAACGCTTGTGAATGATGGCACTCCGGCAGGTTTTTGTCTCTGAGATGGGACCGGGGCCAAGGCCTGGCTACAGGCCGACACGGTGCCATGTGTCCCGCAGATGGACTCTCTAAATACGGAGGATGGCGAGAACAGATGGATCGAAGACAAAACTAGCAGAGACTGTCTGATTTTTAAAATCCATCATCACCTCTCAAAGCTGATGCTGGTGCTTGTGTAACCGCTCCGTGAAAAGCTCACTTTAGGATGATGCTGCCACTATTTTGGGGGCGAAATGAGCGCTAACGTCAGCACTGGTACAAATGACCATTTGTTTGTGACTGATGGGACTGCCTGACTCACAGGGAAACACTGCAGGACTGATTTTTAACCTTCTCACCAGCGGCTCAGAACATTTTTCCTCTTTGGAATGGAGAGACAGATAAGGATTCGCCCAGTATCACATGTAAAAACGGTCTCTCTCCTTCCTCCGAACACAAATAATTGATTGAGAGCAGTTGGATGTTGGGTTCAAACAAACCAGTTCTCAGTTCTCTCCCAGCAACACCAGGAAAGTCAATGTGGAAGCCTGCAGCACTTCCACAGAGCTGAATAAAACCTCTGTGATTCTGGAGGCTCTGCTCCTGTTTCTGAGTGTGGAGCTTCTCGTCGAGCGTTTCCTCCAGCAAAAACAACCCGTCAGGCTCCTCTCACAGCGCTTGTTTGCTCGGTTCTTCAGCAACATGACGGTAAAGTCGCGGCAGCAGAAACTCCCTCCCAGAATGCCAAAGATCAAACTGGAGGGGAAAGAAAATCCCAGCAGACGCGAGGCGACGAGCGGCTGCACAGATCTGGGCTTTAAGCCGACGCTGCTGCAGCTGCACAGCTTTGATTTCCTCACACATCTTCAAAGCTTCAACACGCTTCAGACGGCAGCAAAATAATATTTGTTTCAGGCGCTTTTCAGCGCGTTTGAGAAGCACCTTCAGCTTTTTTGAACTAATCCTGCTGCTGCTGTTTTTGAAGCGATTCCAGGTCTGTGTCATCTCGGGCCTGTTGCACTTTTATCAACACAGACACACAAACAAACTGCTAAATTCCTGCTCCAGGAAGGCTGAGCCTGCGGACCGTCCCTGTGATTCGGTTAAAGCTAATCAAAGATGTTACATAAGGCCAGAACCAGCAGGAGAGCAGCCTGTTTCACAGCCGTTCAGGCTGTCGCAGGATGTTACTGAGCTATAACGAAGGCTCAGTTCTTCTGCTTCTCATCTGCATCTGGTGACTAAAAACGACTTCCAAACTTTGCTGACATGTTTTTTTTAAACAGCCTAATCTAGTGATGCTCCTCACAAACGCCTCAGCTTCACATCGCACAATTTGATGCCGTCTTTGGTTCCATCTTTGTCCCGTCCATGACTAAACACCGCGGCGTGGATGATTGAAGAGGTGCAGAGAATTAATCCCATAAATTCACGCCGGGACACACGTGCTTTAGCTGAAATATGGCTGACGGACGGCCAGAACCGTTACAAACACGGAGGGATGCAACGCACTCTCCTTAATGAAACCAACCGCCCGAGCGGCTGATTACTGGCCGTCACGCTTGACGATCACTCAGCCAAATGCACTAATCCATCGTGAACAACTGCAGCCAACAGCTGCACACTTCCTGCTGCACGCAGAAAAGGTCGGCCGCCATGATTTATTCCCCGGGACACCTTGCGACTCATCACACTCTTCCTCAGCTTCATGATGAAGACGCAAGCAAACACGGATCCGAACTGTGATACAAATGAGAAGTGATGAAGAGCAGCTAAATCAGAGAGCAGGAATAAAGGCTAATGAGGCTAAAAACATCACTTGTTGTTTGACCCATCTATTGAATTTATGCAACCATCCATCCCACCACTCATGCATCCAACCACTCATGCATCCAACCCTGCAGAAACAACCCTCCTATTTGTTCCCGAATGCCGCCAAGGCTGATTAACTGAGTCTCTAACGAAGCTGATGTGGGTGTTTTTGCACAGCAGGAAGGAACCGGAGCATGGGCAGACCACACCCTGACTCCACCTCAAAGGTCTAAGCTGCAACTAAACCCACAACAGAAGAGCGCACACACACATCTTAACCTGACTGGAGCTCATGGGGACCTGCCAGTTCGGTCTCAGTTGTTCACACTGGTATGATGTCTACTCATGGAGCCATCGTACGGGTTCAGGGTCCAACCGCCAGCTGGTTCCTGTAACCCGGCGTGAGCGACTCGCTGATTTCTACTTCAACAACTGTCCGGCTTTCTGCTCAAGAGAAAATGCTTTTAGCCACAAATTGCATTTGAGTAAGCAACCTTCAGGGTCCATTAGCAAGACATTCTAAGAGAAGCAGGTTCTAGATGAAGCTTTAATCCAGAAACAGACAGATTACTGCATCTCTGGGGGAGGTCGAGGGGAGATGCGGATTAAACAGGCGTAACCCAATTAAGACACGGCTGATGGGTTAAAAAACAGGGAATTAAGAGGAAAAAGAGCTTTGAGTGTTGTCCTGTTGTGAGATGCAACATGAGACCAGGGGAGGTTTATTCTGCTCACTAGCTGGTTTCAGTTTGGTAATCTGATCAATACCTTTGAGAGCCCAGCACCGACCCACTGAAAACAAGTCTAATCACGTCCACAAGCTTAATCAAACGTGTGTTGATGTTTATTTCTGGAGGTTTGGAGTCTGAAAACTGAGCTTTTGATGCTTCCTGCAGGAAGCTGCTGGTGGTGTGAAGGAAAGAAGAAGTGGAAAAGTCTCCACCAGGAGTCTGCTGATGGTATAAGATCATCTCAGAAAACGGATCTAAACCCGTCGACCCATCTGCTGGAGCATCATGGTGGAACATAACACAGAAGCGTCCAGCAAAGACAACAACTCTCAGTTCATCATCCTACTGAATTGTTGAGAAAACATCTAAAAACAACAAAGGCAGAGCTGGTTGTGAACCAGAAAAACCAGTCTCCCCATCACTGCTGTTAGAATAAACACACGCACCGTCTGCCCATTAACACTTAGGAACATTTAAAACAGAGCTAACATGGAGCCGGAGGCTTCGGCTCCTGCGCTGTAATTAGTTAATTAGCTACACCTTCACTGGAATTACATTAAATTAACAAATAAGCAAACCGCCGTTTCAGAAAACGAAATAATAAAGTAAAAACTGGCCAAAAGTTCTCGGTCCGACAGAAATGCGCGTCTCTTTCTTAGTAAAAGACTTATGGAGCATCCAGGGGAGAATTAAAAAAAAAAAAAAAAAGTTTTCTGACCTTCTTTTTAAGTGAACTTGATGAAAGAAAGAAAGAAAAGGTGACTCACCTCTGCAGAGGAGCGCGTGCAGGAGGAAGAAGAGGAGAGAAGACATGTTTGCAGGACGAGTGTGAGCAGACCAGTCCCAAACGAATGAAGAGAGTGGAGACGGAGAAGAGTTTAACCCGGAGGAGGCTGAGGAAGAGGAGGAGGAGGAGGAGGAGGAGGAGAAAGAGGGGGCGAGGGGGCGGGGCCGCGTGGCTACCGCGTGGGCTCGTTAGAAACACGCGCTCTCCACGTCCTCCGCTCATTAATGAAACTCTTTAACTCGACATAATTCTTTATTTTGTTAATATAATTAAACTCTCCCGTGGACTGCACCCCCTCTTTCTTTT
This sequence comes from Arothron firmamentum, assembly GCA_016586285.1. Taxonomy (NCBI): domain Eukaryota; kingdom Metazoa; phylum Chordata; class Actinopteri; order Tetraodontiformes; family Tetraodontidae; genus Arothron; species Arothron firmamentum. The sequence goes on along the minus strand of BJFM01003980.1, from coordinate 80,358 downwards.
TTTAGTAAAGTAAGTTGGCCCCGCCCCTTCTCTGCCTCAGCTGGAGCTGGAGCTTTACCAGATTTCACCTGCTCAGGTCACCTCACTTTACAGTTCACATTCAGGTTTCATTGTTATTTCTTACTGAAACATCGATCTTAATTTGCAGATGCTTTCTCAAGGTTTTCCTACCCCAGTGTAATACATGCTTATTAGCAGTTAACAGTAATTACTGAAATGGTTCCTTGCTCACTCACACATCATTTCCTCTGACATTAACACCTAAAAATGCACCAGAGAGGTTGTGTGAAGCCAGTGTGAAGCAGCATCAGCTGATATGCAGATGCGTAGAAATGCAGGTGTTTTTATGACCCACAAATGTTTGACTTTAATACTCAGACCATCTCTGGTTGTTCAGGCTTTAACAGCTGGTTCCTGTCAGTTTTGCTGTTTTATCGGCTCTTAACAGGTTTAAATTTCTGCTGTTTTCACACTGAAACAAACATCAGTGAGAACTAAACACGCGGCTGATGTAAAGATTTAGCTAAACAGCTAAAAGCGTAATCTGTAGGTAGAGGAGGGAGCTTTAATGCAGAATGCAGTGAGGTGGGCTGACTTCTGCTGCTTTCATTAAAGTCACCTCAGCTAACAGCTGCAGCTCACAGGCTTCCTGAACCCCCCCTCCAGCTGTTCCGCCCCCATCAAACGGGAGCCCACACGGCGCTCGTGCAGCACTCATAGCTTTACCATACACGCAGGCGTGTCCTGTGTGTTTTCCTTCACGCAGGAACGTGCTGGTACTTCAGGGTGGACGCCGTCCATCCACGCAGCCCGACCCTGTCGTCCTCACAACTGCCCCCCC
>BJFM01003980.1:40796-72651 GCA_016586285.1 Arothron firmamentum | reverse complement strand
CTCCTCTCCTCTTCCTCCTCCTCCTCCTCCTCTCCCTCCTCCTCCTCCTCTCATCTTCCTCCTCTCATCTTCCTCCTCTCCTCTTCCTCCTCCTCCTCCTCCTCTCCTCCTGGTGTAAGGTTCAGGTTCGGTCCCTGATCTCCATGTCCTAGGGCTCAGTTTTGACACCCCCTACCCCACCCCCGCTAATGAGAAAGATGAAAGAGGTGCAGCCTGGGAAAAGCAGTAGAACCACACACACACACACCCCTGATTCTTCATCCCTGCTCTCATTGGCCCTGAAGCTCTTGCAGACTTTCTGCTGCCTTGGTGAAATTTGACTGTAAGAAATTGGACGTGATGCTGCTTCTATTTTAAATTTTTCTCTCTGATGTTTTGTGCAAATTTCTTTATTTCTCTGACTTCAGTTCAGCTGCAGATCTATAAGTCATAAAGGGCAAAAAAAAAAAAAAAAAGCAGCTTTAGTCAGTTTCCTTCCGTGGGACTTTAGATAAAAACAATGATTTTATGTATTTTGCACAAGACCGTACTTATTTATATTTGCTAATTATTGAAAGGATGTGACACATATTCTGAGACATATTCTGACTAAAGTGAAGAAAGAATGGTGAATACAGGAGCCAGAACCCAGACTCATCAGCTGCAGGGAGGGGAAAAGAACCACAGATGTCTGCTGTGATTCATGAGGTCAAATCAGAGATCTTTGTTAATTTAGTCCAGATTAACCAACCTTAATTGTCTGATTCGTTGACTGTCAGAAGAAACTGACAGCAGCGACACACTTTAACTGCTCTTCATCACTACAGAAAAAGCATAAAAAAACAAAGTCCCAAAATCAAGAGTACAACTGAGACGTTTGTGAAAAATAAAGTTGTTTAATGTTTCAACGCAAAAACTTGAAACGTCACGTACCCAAAGAAATCAGCTGTTTGTTGCTGCCACCTAGTGGTCAGTTTAGCTGTACTGCAGCTGAAGCTCAGTTAAACTCCAAAGTTTAACTTGAGCTACAGTTACATCACCTTAGCACAGGTGATGTTCCGGATTCCGGAGGGACTTTGACCCTTGATCTTCCAAAAATCAAAGGCGAAGGGGCTTGGATCATAGAGCAACCTACTCCTGTTGTGTAACCTTGTCTTATTACTGGTTATATAACGATACTAGAGGTGGAAGTCTCACTGTCTGGAGAAGGAGCTGCTGGACAGAGTTCTGCACTCCCTGAGTGCTTTTTTACTTCTATTTTTTTAAAAATATGAAAATATCCACAGTATAAACAATAGCACGTCTCTGGGGTGGGGTGGGGGGGCTGTTTCTGCTTCAGAGACTTGAAAATAAAAAAGAAGAATTTGCTGTCGGAGTGTTTTAATGAAATCTTTCAAACGCTGAAATGTTGAAGGTGAGCTTCCCAAAAGCACCGTCTGGTGATCGGAATTCAGAGTGAGACAGAAGAGTCAACAACAGATCGATATTCAGATCCATGAATACCAGCATCCAACCAAGCACAACCAACTGCTTTCTGTTCACCTCCTCCAGGAGTTTGGACTCGCTCCACCTACACAGCTGGTGCAAAAGAGTCACGCTTGATAAATGATCATCCATCATCTATAAGCTTTTTGACTTTCCCGGGTTGTTCCTGTATTTCTGGTAAACAACAGCCAGAGTTGTGAGGAAGTTTCCCATGAAGAGAACCATGTAAGAACAGCCGCACATCAGCACCTGTGCACACACACACACACACACACAAACACACACACGGACAGAAAACACAGTGTCTTTGATTTGTGGTTAAATCTGATCAAATAAACCGCTGTGAAAGCTCATTATTCTGTGCTGAAGCGTTTTAATACACAAACCTGCCACTCTTTACACTCAGGCAGCTGAGACATCCTGAACAGAGTTATTCCATTGTACAGCTGCCAAAACTGAAAATGAAGACAAAAGGATGAAGACCAGTATCAGGAAAAAAAAAACAGATTAAAAGAAAGTCGCTTGACTCACGTGACCAAAGAATAAGAAAGGAAGGAGGAAGGTCAATCCCCTCCACATCCAGGACTGGAAACCCTCTGCAGGACAGATCAGAGTTAACCTAAACCGGACTGAGCAGCTGCTAGCAGCTACTAGCAAGGCTAGAGTTTCTGAGTTAAAGCTGTGAAGCTTCGGCCTGCTGACCGACTGTCAGGTCCATGGTGTGTCGTTCTCCCAGCGTTCGCAGGCGGTACAAGCAGCCGCTCTGGTAGTAATACTGCAGAAACTGAACAAAACCTGCAGACCAGCAAAATGTCAGTTAGCGTCTGTAAATCTGAGAGTAAACTTCTGAGCAGTCAGTCAGGCCCGAAGGCTGAAGGGGCTCCTTACTTTGGTAGAGACAGTAGGATATAAACTGGTTTCTGAACATCTGATAGAGGACACCTTCAGGCCTGTTGGCACGAAACAGAGATTCAATGTCAACCTCTTCAGTTTGACACCTTCGGAAGAAAATGAGGTAAACTGACCAGGTGAGCATGACGCCAGACAGGAAGGCGGAAACGTAGTGGTGGAACACCCACCAGCCTTTGATCCTGAAGGAACAGGTGGGAAATCAGCATCAACTTCCCAGGATTCCGACGCAGGAATAAATGAGCGACAGCCGTTAGCGGTGACACCATCACAGACCTGGAGCCGTTGGTGATGAGGACACTCTCTCTGATGGTCAGCGTGCAGTAGTACCAGACCAACAGGAAGTTAAAGAGGGCGTCTAAAGCTCTGAAACAACATCAAAGGAACAGAAGAGCGTTTGAGATGACATCCAGTTTGAGGAACAACAAACGCTCCAGCTGGTGGATTCGTACCTGTAGCTGAACAGGAACCGACAGGTGAAGGAGACGATGAAGAGGACCACCGTGACCACCAGTTTGAACTTCTCATATTCGTCTTTGTAGGCAAATCTGCGAGCAGGAGTGAGGTTAATGTGACGAACACCAGGGGTTTGAAGGCAACCTAACGTGGCTCACTTTGCCTGTTTGTTGAGGAGCGTCACGTTAACGTTTCCCAAAACCAGACTGAGGTACAACCTGCAGAGGCAGGCGGTAAACAGCTTTAGAATAAATATAAAAGGAAGCATTAATGAAAGCAGGTGAGGTGTGGCTCTAAACTGTACCCGTTTTTCTTTGGCAGAAAAGATTCCATCTCAAAGAAAGAGTTTGCTCTTTCTTTTGTGGACTTCTCGATTTCAGCAATGGCCTCCTGATCATCAGCACTTAATTTAGGATTCGGATGCTTTTCTTTGCATCTGGAGACAGAAAAATGAAAGTCACCCTTGTTGTTAGGTATCAGTTTTAGCTTTGGACATTGTGACAGTCCCACAGATAATACACAACCAACGATTCTCATTAAATCAACTATTTTTCAGACATTAATTCATTCTTGGTGAGTTACAAAAAATGTTTCCTCTCAGAAGGGAAAAACATTTGTGGCAGCATCTGTCCATCAGTGACGTTACTGTAAACTCTAGACGTCCCTGCTCCCTGTGTGTCGCAGGGGTCAGAATACTGGAACCACTGACGTATATTAGACAGTTCTTACTCTTTGAGTGACGCCGTGAGTTCTTTCATCTTCTTCCTCTGACGCGATATTGCAGAAGCACAGCTGTTCTGCAGTTTGGTCACTTCCTCCAGTTTGTGTTTGTACAGACGGTGAGTGTCCTGAGCATAAAGGAATAAAGAATAAAGAAACGATGCATGTTAAGGTCCCACAATCTTTGGCCTTAATAAAATGAATGAATGAATGAATTTTTTTTTTATTTTGGTCACATAACACACTTAAACAATTCAAATCAAAACCAAAAAAAAAAAGTAAATAGGGTAACTTATTTTAAAGGAGAACCCCAGATTTTATGATATAATACACCTTTCGTCAACAATTCCTGTTCTGCAGGCTTTGACATATAAACCTTTTCCAGAGAGCGTCTTAAAATGATTAAATATTATTAATTCAGTGTTTTTACTAACAATATCCTCTGCAAGAATCCCCCTGAAACAGAAATGATCATATAAAGCATTGAAATATAAAGCATTTAATACATCTTATTATAGGTGAAGTGCATCGTCTTATATGTTTATTTAATATAGAATAATAATACAACAACATGCAATAATAACTTTACAGACTGAAGCAGTTAAGTAGAATCTTCCTCCTAAAAATAAACTGGACATGGATCCCCCGGTAGGCTCCGTATATGGATAGAATGTGTATTAAACATGGACACTTAAATACGATTTCATTTTTAATAGTTAATTTGTCTTTTAATCTTGGATCCGGGTTTTTTTTTAATTTTTAATATTTCAGTAATGTGTTTCTGGTCGAGGGTGGATCCTAAGACCCGCCCACTGTCACGGTTAGCTAAGCAGAAGCAAAAGTTAACTCACAGGCTTTGTGATTTACCTGAATCTGTTGGTAGTTCTTCTCTAAATCGTCCCATTCTCGCACACATTCAGTTAAACTTGTCGGACTGAACAACATTTTTCCTGCTTTAGGAGAACTACACCTTCTCCTCCTCCGCGTCTTCGACTTCTTCTTCTTCTTCTTCTTCTTCTTCTTCTTCTTCTTCTTCTTCTTCTTCTTCTTAACCTCCGCAAACCTACTTCTTCGTTGGTGCTTCCCGGAGTCGCCGAAAGTTAAACAAGTTAACGAAGTTAAACAAGACTACCGGTCTGTACCTTCATAATAAAATTACTTATTAAAGTTGCGATTTGTTATCAAAATTAATTTACAAATTACGATTCATAAACAATTATGTAATATGAAAATCAAAATTTAAACTTTACATTATTTTCTTTAAAAAGATGAAGCTCATTACTTAACTTGAACTAAAGATTTCATTTTCAAATAAAAAAACTATACAGTATTCGGTTTATCCACTTTCGTGCTCCAAACCACTAGGGGGCGGTATTGGATAGGCTAGTAAGCCCAGGTAACCCCAGCACCAGGTGTTGTCAATTGGGGAAGCAGACGGTTTTGGACTGTGGCCTGTGTTACGCTGTGGAGCATTCTCTTTATTTGTTTATTTTACCGTATTATGAGTTATTGTCGGGTTTTTGATCTTCATGGATGAGATGATCGTTGCTTGTAAGCGAGCGGATGTCGAGCAGACCAAAGTTGGCGGTGTTGTCATGCTTGACAGCTGCATTAGCCGACCGGGCCGGGCCGGCCTGCGGTCCGGCCGGGGGTTCTGGAAGGACGGCGAGAGGCGGACCAGATGGCTGTCATTGCTGCGGAGTTATCCTGGTGGAAGCTCCTGCGAGCTACCGGCAGGCCAAAGATGTCCTGTCCAGGTGACCGCGGATTCCAGCACTAATGACGTCTGAGAAAACACGTCTTTATTCCACTAATATCACATATTTCAGTCAGTTCGTTCAGAAAGAACTCACAGCTGTCCTGCATCTGGATGGACACAGTCGAATAGAATCCAAAAATGTTTCTTTTTTTGTTTGTTTGTTTGTTTTAACAGATAAAATGACTAAAATGAAAGCTCTCACATTTATCTATTTATTTATTTAGTGTGTGTGTTTTAATGGCAGCCAGGGGTCCCGCAGGGCTGTAACAAAGCCGCCTCTCACCCATCAAACAGAGATAATTGACCTCAGCATCGTCAACGCTGGTTCAGGAGATTGGAGACTTCAAATGGTTTAAAGGGGAAACTGTTGTTTACAAGATGTTGCTAGGTAACAACCTGTCCATTGATGAAAACCTTAATATCACAGGAGGAACTGTCTGGGATTATAAGCTTATTCAAACTTTCACTGCTGATATTTCACTTCCTGTAGATGTCTTTAAAACAATGCAGCAGTCAGTGCTGCTGGGACTAGTTTTTCCTTCCCTGTGTATTTAGATTTTATCTTTATGGCTGTGAAGCACTTTGTGACCGCTGTCTGTGAAAAGTGCTATATAAATAAAAGTTAACTTAAATTCTCTTTTCCTCTGTGTCTCCACTGAATCCAGAGATGTTGATGTTTGTTGAAGCTTCCTGGTCGGGTTGAGAGCAATTTGAAATAAATGCCCTGACCTTTGACCTGTGCTCATTTGGTTATTTAAATGGACCGATTGTTTGTTCCTTTGATGTTATCTACAGTTTACTGGGTTCATTCAAAATGCATCCAAATGGTTGCAATTGCAGGACTACCAGTAGGGGGCAGAGTTTGGCCAGTTTGAATACTGGGAAAATTCCCCTGATAACAAAAACTCCATAAAAGAACAGGAGCTGCGGGAATCCCAGAAAATAAAGAAGAGGAGGCTGACATCACCCGCTTTCTGCATGATGACACTCACTACAATGGCTGATTACATATCACACAGTGGTGTGTGTGTGTGCGTGTGTGTGTGTGTGCATGTGAGATTGAACATAAAGGGTGAATGTGAAACTACAGCTGTTGTGAATCTCCAACATTCTGCAGAAGAGACCAGGTGAATGTCTTTTATTAATATTGCTATTTTATATATTAGATATAGTTTTGAATGATCTCTCAACACTGACTGAAGCTTTTTATTTCAAACTAGAAATAGTGAAAGTGTAATTTAGTTTATGTTTTCTGTGTAATTATTATAGTATTATTAAAGATATTATTAAATAGATAATAGATAGATATAGATAATTATTAAAGATACTGGAGATAACTGGGACCAGAAGAGTTGCTAAACATCGATTTTCCTCTAAAATTGCTTAATTTTAATTAAGTGTGAAAGATCACAAATGGAGATAAACATCAGAAAAGATAAGTGCCGATACCACAGAAACGTGTTATGGCAGCTCCACAGGTCAGGTTGAAGGTCGGGGGTCAGGTTCTGAGTCAGGAGGTCTAGCAGCTTCCAGATGTGCTGCAGCTGTTAATTCTGTGGGCACATCGGGCATCTCAGAGCCCAGCAGTCCGCTGTGGCCTCGTCCTTCTGCACTGGGGCAGCTACAGCCCTCAGAGCTGCTGCAGAAGGCTGCCTTGCTCTGCAGCACTTGGTCAGTTTATCATCATTTCTCACTTCCTAAATTCTCTCTTATTGTGATCAATCTGTGATAAGAGAGTTCTCACATGATGGCCGTGACCGGCCCAATTTTAGGGATGTGTGATGTTTCATCACACCCACTCAAATGTGTGGGATAAATTCCCCTCAAAACGTCTGGCTGCTCGACGCATCGTTCAATTCCCAAGAGCTCGAAACAGTTAAATGCTCCAAATTCCAAAAATGTGTTTACCGTGAGAGAACATCCAAACAGAAGTCCACGATTAGGACCAGCGGAAGGTTTCTCTGCTCCACTTTCTCCTCGTGGGCCTTCCCAGCCCTCCTTATAAGGCCTTTCCCAGAGCGCAGGAGGAGTGGAGGCTTTTGGGGGGGCTGCAGGATATTCTCACAGGATGTCAGCCAGAGAGCGTGAGATGTGGAGGGAAGAGTCAGCTGAGAGAAGCCTCTGGTTTGTGGTGTTAGCGCGGTTACAGTCAGCCTGTGAGCGGCGAGGAGAGGATGTGATATCACTGTGGTCTGGAGGCACGATGAAGATGGCTCGTCATCGTCAGAGAGTGAGGTAAACGCTGCTGGACCGGAGGCTTTTTCATGTCTGAGAAAAGATGTTTAAGAAATACGTAGAAGTCGGTGTCAACAGCGTAGAGGCGCAGAGGCGTCTGCAGAGATTTTATATCAACATTGAATCAACACAGTTTTCACACTTAAACTTGTGTTCCAGAATATTAATGTGAAATGAGAGGAAGGTGAGCCGTTAAAGTGCATTTTACGTCAAATATTACTTGACTGTAAGAACTGTAAAACTAATACTGTAAAAATATGCATAAAAACTAAGAACCTGTGAGTTTAGCTAATAAATTAGTTAATAAAAGTTATCATAAGTGTTAAGTAGAATAAATACTCCACTATGGTATATCCGTCTACGATAAACATACATTAAACAGCTCAGGGTTTGGGATTTTACACAAGCAGTGTTTATAGCAGACTTTCTTTTTTTACTCACCTTTAGGTACTTTTTCCTCTGAACCTTCAGCTTATATTCAAAAATATAAATAGTAGCCGAGAACTTTGGTGTTTTTTACCGATGCAGCTGGGTGGAAGTTTCTTTAAATTCACTTTACAAACATGGTGCAGTTAAAGTGTCCCAACATGAGGGTCGAGGCCCTGAAAAGGGACGGCATATCACTCTGAGAGGCACCTAATCCAGATCTACACTGGCTCACTTCTTTCTATATTTGTATTTATTTATTTAAGTGTACTTGGATAACAACGTGACAATTTAGGGTTAGCTAACAAGGTCCAATAAAATGGAAATTGTATTAGCTTTAACAACAGTGTTGCTTCAGGTGGCTTTTGTTGGTTCACTGTTGAGTTATTAACTTTAGAAATCACACGTGGGAGTTTTGTAGAACAATTTCAGTTGGTAATAAAGACTCTGCACTGCGCTGATAGGCTGGAGCTCCTGTGTTGGCGTCCATGAGCCGCTCCGCCGTCTGCGGCGGTTGCGGGATCAAACTCCAGCAGCTGCCAACATCTCCGCCTCTCAGGCCGGCCTTGTTTTGCAGACCTTGTCGTCCCCGCGGGTGCGCACCGTCGCTGCGTGATAATCACTCCCACATTGGCCGCGTGTTCGTGTTAGTGTTGAGTTCGGAGGAACCTGCGCGTCAGGAAACATTTCAGCGAATTTCCGCAATAACGAGACGCAAAGAGTCACCAAAGATGACTCACCCGCGCAGAACAACAATCGCTGCTGCTTCTAGTTTCCGAACCTGCAGAACCGGGGGACTCAGTCCCCCCTCCCGACCAATAGAACCTGCCTTGCAGCGGAAAACACACAAAAAAAAGTAGTGCGTAAAACGCCAGCGTCAGTCAGCTGCAGCAGAAAGGCGCCTCTGGCTTCCAGCGCATAAATAGCGCCGGTGCTGCACAGGCGACTTCCACCTTCCTTCCCCTGCTGCTGTATCAGCCGCAGCCGCTTCCTGCATTCATGTGTTTGGACCTGCTGTGATCCGGACTCTCCTCCCTGTCCCGCAGCGCCATGGCCGCCTTCCGCACGCTCCTGCCGCTGCTGCTCCACTGCTGCGCGCCGGCCGCGTCCGCGCATCCTCCCCATCAGCCCGCACCTTCGTGCCAAGTGGTAACTAACACACACACACACACACACACACACACACACACACACACACACACACACACACACACACACACACACACACAGGTGATTGACATGTGGCATCTTTTGGAAAACTTGTCTCTTTTCGTGGTGAAGCTGTGGGGACCAAACTGGCCACTTTTAGCGCAGATTTATCAGCATTAAATAGTCAAAAATATGAACTGGTTTGCCTCTGAAATGTTGTGTCGTGGAAGGTTGAAGCTCTCAGGTAGCTTGCAAACATTCCTGATGTAGAGGTTTGTTTTCATTGGTTGTTAGCAGATGCGCGTCCTCATCCAGGAGGAGCTGGAGCTTTCTCACATCACCTGCAGGCAGACGGTTTATTTGAAGGCTTTTGACCTGAGCAGATGTGGGTTTATTGGTTTTGGAGCCCGACTGTTTGGACGGTGAAGCATTTTTTGGTCCAGTGGAAGAAAGTCTGGAAGTGTTTTTGTTGGACTCTGCAGGGGGCCGACGTCTGAGGGCTGACCGTCATCTTTAGCTCGGACCTTCTTGGCTTTTAGTGCAGAGATCCTGAGTGTGAAGAAATAGCTGTTTTTAAGTTTTAACCTGTAACTAACAACCACCAGAGGGCAGTATTTATGTTACGCCTTCTTTCATTTTGATGTTAGTAATAAAGAGCACCGCTCAGAGCAGCAACCCACAGCCGTTTGCTTCAGTCAGCCTTGCTGCTAAGCTAACTCGGCTAGGATGCTTGTTTTTATCTGATGGATTCTAAGAGCTAAATTAAACCTGTAAGTCTGGCAGGCCTGTCACCAGTTCAAACATTCTCTGTGTCCAGTAGTGAATGTTTGGTGATGAAGCTGACATATTCAGCGTTCCCAGCTTTAAAAGCTTCTCTGCCCTCACAGGAAGCTGCACGGACTCACTGTCTGTCCTCGAGGTAACATCAGCACAGGAAAATGGTCCCTCGTAACGTCTGAAAGAGCCAAAAGAAACAAACCAGCTGAACTGAATCTGAGTTTGAGCTCTGCGGTCGTACCTTTGAACCCCCGGAGGAACCTCCTTGATGGTCCAGGCTAATTTAAATGTAACTGGATTTTAGTGAGGGAGAGAATGAAGTTAAGAGGCTTCACTGTTGATGCAGAACATTTGAGATGGAAACGTGAAAACCTGAACATTAAGTCTGAGTTGTGAAACAACAGCAGCAGCAGCAGACTCCTTTTAGTTAGAAAACACACGTCTGACGCTCATTCCCATCGATTTGTTCCTCATATTAACGCCTCTTTCTGCCTCTGTCATTAAACACGTTGTCACGTTTGCCAACAGCCAGCTACACTTCTCTCACCATGCCACAAATATGCCGAGAATCTGGACTCAGAGCAAAAGCAGGCAGTTTATGAGCTGTTTTTGGTCACCGGGGGGGTCTCCGGACATATGGCTCCAATTAGAAACCACCAAAAATATTTGACTCTATTAGAAGAAAATAGTTGAGAAAACATTCAAAGAATGATCCTTGATCCTTATCGGTGTTTTAGTGTCTGTGCACACTGAAAGGATCTTTGTCCAACAGTTGTCCTGAACCTCAGAACCGGGCCCTATGTCCACCCTCCTTGTCGGCTCTAAGCTGCTGGACTGGGCAGCGCCGCGTTTGGGCGATCTGGCACCGATGCAGCATAATCAGAAGCTGCGTGTTTGTATTTGCAGGTCCAGACGGATGCGTTTTGTAGCGATCTGAACCTCCGAGCTGCCCCCCTCAACCTCCCTCGCAGCATCCACATGCTGGACCTCTCTCACAACCAGGTACAGAACCTCACCGAGGAGACGCTGGCCTACCGCACCGGATTCCATCACCTGAACCTTCAGGCCAACCAGATCTACTTCATCCAGCCGGGTCTCTTCAGGGACATGACGGATCTGAAGGTCTTGGATCTGTCCCGGAACCACCTGAGTGTTTTTGCTCTTTCCAAAATCAACATTGGGCCTCTCACCACCGTGGAGTCGCTCGATCTGTCGAGCAACGGCCTGTTCACGGGAATGAGCGATTATTTCTTGTCTGAATCTCCGTCTCTGGAAAGCGTCTCTCTGAGCAGCAACAGCATCACTAAAATAGCTCAGAACACCTTCAGCAGCTCCTCGGCGCTGACAAAAATCAGCCTCCACAACAACGTCATCTTGGAGATCGAAGACGGAGCTTTCGACTCGTTGTCTCGTCTGACTGAACTCGACTTGTCCAAGAACTCGATCGCATGCATCACAGATTTTAACCTCTGCAATCTGAAAGTGCTCAACCTGAGCAAGAACAGCATGGAGCTCTTCCAAAGCGCCAGGTCTACGGATCTGTACAACCTGGTGAGCTTAGATCTGAGTGAAAACAAGATGTCCCACTTTCCCCTGCTCCCGCAAAACAACATCCTGGAATATCTGGACGCTTCGCGGAACCGAATCCAGAGTGTCAATGTGACAGAAAGTCCAGAGTCGAGGAGCAAGGTCATCCTGACTCAGCTGAAGTACCTGGACTTGAGTTACAACCAGCTCAGAAGTTTACCCGAGTCTTTTTTCTACTGCATGCTGTCCCTGAGGGTCCTGAAGGTCAGCAACAACTGCATCAGCTCCTTTTCTGTCACCATTGAGTCGGTTCTGAACACCTTGGAGATCCTGGACCTCAGCTACAATTCCCTGCAGAGCCTAACATTTGGAGACAACACTCTGAGGTCACTGGAGGAGCTCCTCTTACAGGGAAACAATCTTGCCACCGTGGAGCACCAAATATTCCAGGGACTTCCAAACCTCAAGCACCTGCAGCTCCAGCAGAACCATCTGGAGGTCTGCGCCTCGGGCCGCCACCACCAGGATCCCACAGCCTGTGTTTCCTTCACTTCCATTCCTAATCTGAATTTCCTAAACCTCTCTGAAAACAGCCTGCAGACTTTGCCTGCAAATGCGTTTGCCGGCACCCCTCTGAGCTCTCTGGACCTGTCTCAGAACCTCGGCTTGGACATGGATGAACGCTCCCTCTCCGGCCTGGAGAACTCCCTGGTTCGCCTCCAACTGAGAGAAAACAACATTTCCAGGCTGAGTACGGACCTCTCGTCGCTGAGGAGCCTCAAACACATCGACCTGTCCACCAACCAGCTGACCTCTCTGCCCGCCTGGAACAGAGAGTCCTCCATTGAGTCGCTGAACCTGCAGAACAACAACTTGGTCACGCTGGACTCCAGCACGATGCTGACGCTGGAGCGCTCTCTGAAAACCCTCTACATGGGCTCCAACCCCCTCAGCTGCTGCCAAAACCTGCCTTTCCTCCACATGGTTCAACACTCGGCGGTGGTGGTTCCCGACATCGAGACCGTGACCTGCGTCCACGAGGAGCACCCGGAACCGGTGAACATCGAGAAGGTGACGCAGGAGATGTGCCACCAAGCAAGCCTCCAGAACTACGTCATCGTGGTCGTGATAACGCTGCTACTCTTGATGATCACACTCGGGTCTTTGATCAAATGTTTCCACTCGAGGAGACAAAAACACAGCCGCAGTTTTAGTGCGTGAGCGTGAACGAGCAGCGCACGTGCAGCAGCTGAGAGCCAGCGTAGCGTCTGAGGGCACCAGACTGCTGGAAACTCTTGTTTTCGTCAGTTAAAGCGGTGAAATCCGGAGACGCTGCAGTGCCGCCGTGCACGTGATCGCAACGCAGTTTACGCTAGGAAGAAGGAAAACACACCCAGCGCTGCGAAACAGCGGCGGTGGATCACACCAGCACGACTACGTCCCACTGAAGGCTACAAAATGATTGATTTGAGTTCAGTTCTGTAAGCTGAAACACTACATATTCAAAAGCTTATTATTGGACCATGAAGGATAATTCAAGCGTCGAACCGTCCTTTCAGTTTTACTGGGTTTTTTGCACTTTAAATGTCCTGTTGATGAAGTTTTTGTGACTGTTCTCACTAAGAATTACTGTTTTGTTATTTTTACGATAAAAGCTGGACATTTTAAACAGTTTTTATCTCAGCAGATGTTCAGACCCGACATCAGTTCAATCAGTAAATGTTTAAAGTAAGAACCTGAAGGCTGGACTGAGCACTGACGTTAATAATTGTCATACTCTAACGTTAAATGACATGAATATATTGTATTTTTCTAAATAAAGAGTGAATTTTTTCGGACTACACTGCAATCACTTTTGTTTTACTGTGAGTGTATTTATTTGATATGTTCCTCGTGCAAATTTACCAAATTTTTGGGAGAATCCCTCCATCCTAAAAGTTTCCGAGAGACAAAGATAAAAGCAAACGAACGAGCCCCAGCACTAGAAATGTTGTTCTCTGGAATAAACGGCTGTGCTTTTACTGTAATTTCACAAGATTTGACTTTCTGACCTTTCAAAGTTATGTTAAGCATTGGAAACTTTATCTGGAGCGTCTGACAGAAACCCTTTTATGGTCTGTGACTCAGAGCCCCCCCAGAGAGACAAACGGGCAACACTGAAGCTAATTTACCAGTCAGGGTGGTGCAGGAAGTCATCAACAACGTGTCGGCTGCTTCACATCCAGGCAGACAAAAACCTCTTTGAGGGTCCTGAAACTTCTGCTTCCAGCACCATTTTCTGGTGTTTAGTTCATATCGGCGCCGTCAGAGTTTCTGAATCATCGTGTTGAATCACGTCTTCATGCTTCACTGGAATTTAGGATTTATTCCTAAATTCAACATCAACATGAGACGACAGAAATATCCACCCTGACATGAAGGATGAAAGTGGTTCTGTTGATTGATCGCAGATTTTCCTGTTTAGCAGACGACAACAACAGGAAGCAACAGACTCAATTTGTCATCTGTTTCTCCTAAAAGTGTCTCAGCAAAGTTTTCAAGTATTTCTGTACTTAAATTAACCAGGAAGCAGCTTTAAACGCGTGTTCAGAGAGCCCCCGCGTCCACCACAAACGTCCGTCGTGACCTTTGTGTGGTCACCTGACCTGTTGCGGCGTGATGTCCTCCCCACGGTACAGGTGTGTTGTCAGGTGAGCTCCTCCTCTGTGGGACCTCACCTCCGCTCCGTCTAAATCTGTGGTGGAAAAAAATGACATCATGATAGTTATTGACGTGTCCACAGCTTTAAATTTCCACATTTCCCACAAATATAAACATATTTGGGGCCACTAATCCAGACTGTTCACTGACTGAGAGAAGCAAGTGGACGTTTGGCCCCGACGGTGAAGGAAGGAAGGAAGGAAGGTCTGAGCGGAAGAGAAAGGGTGCATCCTGTCGTCACAGGAGTGGAGCAGGAAAGGTGGTGCATGTGGGGATTTTTTGCACGTGTTTTATTTCTACCTTCCTGCATCTTTCACTGGTGACTTTGGTGCTTTTGTCTGAATCAAACTCAGCTCACGTCGTTCCGACAGGAGACCTGCGAGGGGTTAAATAACTGCACTCGTTTATTCATTTTTCCATCAGCTCTTCAGGGCAAAGTCAGGACAGACATGGCCGACTGTTCCCCCTGACGCTCAGGATTCTATTAAATTGACATTTCTGCTGAAACTTCAGTCACTGAACTGTTTTTTCCCCTTTTAGCTGCAGCCCTTCAGCTCGTCGTTTCCTTTCTCCTGCCCTTTTAAAGAAAAGCCCACATTTTTTCCTTGTTTATGAGATGAGCACAGATAGAATCAGACCGAGGGGAAATATTTGTGGGGCTATAATTGGAAGCAGACCTCAGTCACTTTTCATTTTTTCTGACTGGGCACTGAGTCATGAATGTATATGATCCTGCCTTTATCATTTATAGCTCCGTCCAGCTGTGATCAAAAAGCTCTTTTAGAAGGCTTTAAATAAAAGCAGCAGCTGGAGGGGGGTTGGGGGGGCTTCAGCAGAGAAAGTGTGTTCCTGAGCCAGAACATGAGGATGTGGTTTTAAGCCTGGGTCGTCTGGTTTATCAGAATCAGGGTTTTGTTGATGTTTGTATTTTCTGGCTTATTTCTCATTTATTTGCTGCCACTGCCTCTGTGACGTTTGGAGGAGCATGCAGAAACTCTGTTTCTCCCGCCTGCCAAGAACATGAATGACAGTTCCGTGTTGGTGATCAGATCTGAAGGATTATACCCAAAACAAAAGCAACTTTAAGGTTTTCATTTGAGGAAAACTCACCGACAGAGAGACAGGACGCATCTGGAGCAGCTGTCGGCACCGGAGGCCCGGCTCATCACAGCATCACAGCATCAACACCCTGGTGGTCTCCGTGTTAGACCTGATCCTGGATTAAAGTCAGAAAACACCCCAAAACACTTGCTCAATAGCCACGTAAAACCTACATGCTAATAAAATGGGAATGTTGGCATCAGACTGTGTTTATCTCATATCTGAGAACCCAACTTGGAAAAAACATGTGCCAGTTACTTTTAGTTCTTTCAAAACTGGCAGGTTACAACTCCATCAATGGAAAGTAAAGGTCCCTGAGAGATTAGCATGAATTATTCCAGGAGAGTGAAAACAAACCTGGTTCAAAATCAACATTTCCCATAATCCTCTGTGATAAATGGTCAGAGTGCTGCGTGGGAGAACATAAACGAATAAGATACACTCTGTGAGGCTGGAGATGATGGAGGAAGGTACAGACACACACACACACACACACACACACACACACACACACACACACACACACACACACACACACACACACACTCACGGCTTCCTCCATCCTTAGGGACTGAATCACACGTTTGCGTCAGGGTCTGGTGTCGTTTCAGTACTTTTAATCATGAAAGCTGCCTCAAGTAGAAATAATTAACTCCTAAATGATACAACCTGAGTAAAAGCACTCACGCTGCATGGCTCCTCTGGAGAGCCAACATGTTAACCGGCCACATCTGGAACGCAGGAACTCAGCAGTCACGCAAGGTGCACGTGAAGATGGACGTGGCTTTCCATAAAGGCTTTTTGTCATTTTCAGACGTTCACACCCCAACAAGCAGATTCCCACTCCAGGAAGTTCTTCCTATTTGCGTGAAGGAGTCGGAGACATTTCATCGTTCCTGCGTCCATTTTTAAGGCCGTAAGACGCTGAAGTGGGTTAGAAACGCAGCTGAAACTGACATTTGATCTCAAGTGTGTGAAATCCTCCAGATTTGTTGTCAAGAATGAATGTGTGCGTGTGGACTTGCCCAGAGCAGCAGGACGGGAGATGGTGTAAATTGGAGCTGGAGTCCTGCTGCTCTGGGCCTCATGATAAATGACAGATATGTTTGGAGGAAACTCCTCCTCAGGCTGCTGCACCCTTTCATGTTTCCTACATGAGACAAGCAAACAAACCGTTGGCCGGCGTCTTGAGCTCATCTGCTCAGTGTTCTCTCTGGACGTCGGAGGCGGCTGGACTCCGTCTCCGACTGGTTCATCGCCTGGCTTCGGTGCATGACGACAGCCGCGGCGCTGCCAAGTCTCTCAGGATGACTTGGAAAATAAATTGGACTTGAGGTTAGAAAGGTGATGTCACAAGTCTGAATCCAAACCAACAAAATGACTGTTGGACAATCAGCTCCAGCTCATCATCGCCAGAAAACTGCTGGCTCCTAACCAGTCCATCCACCCTCTGTCTCAGTGGAACCAGTCAGGTAGCTTTGATTTCTAAAAGTGGATAGTCTAGATATGAATACGTTCATTCATGGTTGCATCGGTCAGCTGAGTCAGCAGCAGCTAGGCTGTGTTTTCCTGCGACGCTGCAGGCAGCACGATAAGTCAGCGCTCCTAAACAGATCCACATGTCTGCAGGTTGCAGGCGGCCAATCAGAGGCTGCGGGTGGGTGTGGGCCCCCGGGCCCCCGTGGATCACTTTCAACATGGAGGAGGGTGAAAGGCGGCAGAACGGAGCGCGGATTAACGCTTTTACACGTGTTCAGGGCCAACAAAGAAACCCTGGCTGGTCCCATTAAGCACACAGCTTGGCCTTCGGAACACATGAAATATGCCTTCGGATTTGACATCAGAAGCCACCGCGAATTCCAACGATCTGCAGGCGGCCTGGGCCAAACTGGAGAAGAAACAGGTCAACTGAAGCCAAAAACGTCTCCAACGGCTGTTTCACGATGAATAATGTAGTTCAGGACTTGGTCAGAAAGAACGGAGAAAGCTTAGGCCTGAATATGAAACACCAAGGTGTTTTACTGCAAAATACATGTGGAAAAAAATAAACAGAACGGTGCTTTTACTCCAAAATGAAATAAAAAAGAAATCTTACTGAAATCTGAAATGTAAATTAGAGAAATGCTGAAATCTGGGATTATCCTGGGAAAAAAGGGTCAAACCGCAAATGAATAATTCAGTTTTTCTTCTGTCTGGAGTGAAAATAAGTTTAGATCTAGCAGGAAGTCATGTAACAGGATGTCAGCGAAAAAGAGCTTTACATGAAGGAAAAACCGATCCTACGTGACGACGTTCACTCATCCCTCGTTCACCAAGTCAAAGATGGTCGGGTGTCTCTTCCATTGTCAGGTCAGCCGAGCGTCTGTGCGGACACGGAGGCTGATTCAGAGGCAGGACAGAAATGTAGAATGTGTCTGACACAAGGTTCAAAAGTGTTTATGCAGATTACTGAATAGGCTCAACCAGTCTAGTTGGAAAAGGTAAAAAAGAAATGCATAGTTTCAAAGACTATGCAAAAGGAAAAAACCACTTCACAGCAACTTTCAGAAGGTCCCAATAATCTTACAAAACAAAGTTCTTTTTCTCTTTTTACATCAGAATCAGCAGAAATGCTTCTCAAGAAGTCCGGAAAATTCAGTTCATCTGCAGGTGAAACCTCAACATCGGACCTGGAGGAAATCACGCCATCGGATTTGAAACTCAGGACATCGGAACGATGTACAGAAGCACCAGACAAAGTGCCAGAAAAGACAAATAATACGTCTTCGAGACGTGTGTGTGTGTGTGTGTGTGTGTGTGTGTGTGTGTGTGTGTGTGTGTGTGTTAGGAACGTGAACACACTGGTACAAACACAGCAGCTGTTGTGTTTGGGTGGGCTTCCGTCCAAACTGTCTGAACCCACAACAAGATTAATCCTGCAATGTCGCTCCCACATCTGCTTAATATAAACCATATGTGCCATCAAGCTGTGGGGGAGAAGCCGTATCAACAAACTAATATTTACACGTTTCTTTCCTTCTTCGTCTTTTAGCCATCAATAAAAAACTTCAGAACATGTTTCTGAGGCCACGGATGAGTCAACAGGAAGGGGCTCCAGACTAGGACTGGTCCGGAGGGCTGGCCGCCGCCGCCTCGTCGTTGCTGCTGTCCACTTCCTGCTCCATGGGGATGTCTTCCTCCAGCTGCTGGCTGGTGTAGTTGGTGATCTCCAGGAAGCCACTGGGCTCCACAACCACGTTGGACTGGCTGGAGTCTGGCAGGATGGCGTACTGGGGGATGACCTGTGTGGGAGAGGTGGGCGTGGATCAGTTCTGATGGATGAGATGCTTCTCATCGGGATGGTGACGGCTCGTCTCACCTCGATGACCTCCAGGTCGTCCTTGCTGCTTTGCGCTGCCAGGCCCTGAACGCAGCCGAACTGTCGGCTCTTTGTGTGGGAGTGATGTATGGAGACCCCGGAGCTGCTGATGAACTGCCCGGAGTCCAAGGTCCCCGACACAGCCTGGACCTCCAGGGTCTTCCCCAGAGGGTCGCAGTCGCTGGAGGAGTCCACCACCATGGGCTCGGTGCTCGGGTCGATTTCCGCTTCCATCATGGAGATTTTTAGGATGTCTGACACTGACGACTTCTCTCCTGGAGGCCCGGAGCTGGACTCAGGCAGCAGCTTGGCGGTGGCCTCCGCGCTGCTGAACGCTGGCGGTGAACGGTGGGAGCCGCCAAAGGTGATCTTGGTGACGGTGGCACTCTGCGTGATGATTGGCTGTGGTGGAGAAGGTTTCCAGCTTCATCAACTCAATCATCACAACCAGACCACCGAAAACTTCAAAATGACTGCAGATAATCGTTTAGAAGAACTTAACTCATCAAAATAATAATTGGAAGCATTTCACAAATTTGGGACAGGAAGAAGAGAAGCCCCGCCTCCCCCATCTGAGACAGGAGGCCTCACCTGGCTGGACGCGGTCTTCTCGGTGCTGACCGGGTGGTGGGCCTGCAGGGGCGGAGGCTGGGACATGGGCGTGTGCAGAGGTCGGTGGTGTGAGGTGGGAGCCTGCTGGAGCTTTGGGAGCTGTGGTGTCAGCTGTGGTTTGGAAGGGGCTCCAGTAACCGCCACCTTTGGCCCAGTCTGGGTGGTTCCAGGCGGGGGCCGGTCTTTGGGGATCTGCGTTACTGTCTGGGCTTTAGGCTGGTTCTGCTCCCGGAGCTTTGGGAGTTTCTTTGTGAGAGGAGGAGTCACAGGTAGAGAAGCCGAGGAAGAGGAAGGCTGGTTGATCTGAGGTTTACTGTGCAGCTGTGGCGGCCGGGGCTGAATGGGGGGGGAGCTCTGCACGGCTTCAGTCTGACTCGGCGGGACGCTCTGAGGTCCTCCCTGAGTGGGAGAATGCTTGATAGCATCTGTAGCTGATTGGCCGGAGCGGTAAAACAAACCAGTTTGGGGGTCCAAAGTGTCACCTTCCACATCACTGACCTCCAGCACAGTGTCAGGTTTATCGTGGCCGTCAGATGGCTGAAAAAGACAAAAACAGCGGTGATAAAACTACGTTTTTCTGGGACAGAAATAACTTGAAATAATAAAAAAAATGCAGAGGAAAAGAAGACAAAGATGCTGTTTACAGGAGCCACAACATTCTAATCAGAAATCCACTGTTTTCTATCCAGATATTTGGTTCTCAGAAGTATAAAAAGTCACGGTCCTCACCACGAGGCTGATGTGGGAGTCTGCAGATGAGGCAGCAGCTGGTTTGGTTACCATGACGATCTGACTGCTGCCTTTGAAAGACTTAATTGGCTGCTGAGTGCTGGATGACAGGATGAGGTCATGGTCCTCCGAGGAGACACCCACTCTGTTTATTTTACCTGTGCGAGGAAATTTAGGTGACACACACACACAGCTGAGCGAAAGAGGAAGTGCCCGTGTTGAATATGTCAGATACATGTTTCCATGGTAGAAGCACGTTTACTCAGAAGCTGGTTTCCCTTCATACCTCCGATTGTCTACACCTTCAGTTTTTTTGGTACTGCAGCACATTTTTTGACTGTCGACCCAGATTATCAAGAGCTCAAGACATCATTCTGTGCGATGCAGCTCTGCTCATCTTAGTGTCTCACTTGCTGTGATGAACTCGCTGCTGGCTTCAGCCTCTGAGGTGGAGGGTTTCGGTGATTCTGGCCCGGGCTTCTTGTCCTGCGTCAGCTGGATGGGCACCGCCATCTGACTCAGGTCAATCGTGTGCTGCCTCGGTTTGGGCTCTGCCTTCTCCTTCACTACAAATAAGGGTAAAAAAAAAAAAAGTCCAGACCTTTTCCAATTTTGATTTGTGGTTAAACATAATTACATTTATATTAATTTATACTGAATGCTTTTACATGAAAAAATATTTTCTAAACAAGCTGATGAAGATTTTTTCAGTTGTGAATTTATTCTTCAATCAATGAGCCCTCTGTCTTATTCTCAGAAACACCTACAGCTCTTCACTGTAGCTCTTTTTGCTTGTGAAAGATCTCTTGATGTGTGCGCCGAGCTGCTCACTCAGCAGTCGGATACCTGGAACTTCCCCTCATCAAGCAGGTTCTGCAGCTCTGATTATTTCATGGAACAGAACGGGTCACCTGTTGTTTGCTGCAGCTCCAGCAGAGCTTTGATGGTGGACGCGGCTGACTGGGATTCCCCAGCAGACACCTCCTGGTAGATTATAGTGGGGCTCGATGCGATTGCAACTTCCTGTTCGGTCCAATCCTGCTCCCTGGAGGACAACACGTGCACTACAGGCGGAGGTTCTGAGGAACGATGGAATCGTGGTGAGATGGTTTATTTCAGGAGAAACTGCTGTTAAACCAGAGCTGAGCAGCTGGTTCATGTTGATGGAAAGAAGGATGATTACCCTGAGCGCCGCCATGTGAGCCATCGCCACCTGAGCTGCCAGGCTCCTCCTTCCCTGACCCATCCGTGCTCGCCGTGTGGCCCTGCCCCATATCTGCGGCGCGGGTCACCTGCTGCAGCGTCTCGGTGACCAACTGTCTGGTCTGCTCGCTCACCACTGCTGCCTGGAAGACGGGCTTCGGCTTGATGAGAACCTGACATACAGATCACAAATCACTTCACCTTTCACATCAACAAAGGTTTTCACGAACATTTTCATGCACGTACACTACCGTTCAAAAGTTTGGGGTCACATAGAAATGTCCTTATTTTTGAATAAAAAGCACTGTTTTTTTCAATGAAGATAACGTTAAACTAATCAGAAATACACTCTACACATTGCTAATGTGGTAAATGACTGTTCTAGCTGCAAATGTCTGGTTTTTGGTGCAATATTTGGTGCCATTTCCAACAACTATCACTCCAGTATTCTGATGGTGCAGTATGTTTGCTCATTGTGTCGAAAGGCTAATGGATGATTAGAAAACCCTTGTACAATCACGTTAGCACAGCTGAAAACAGTTTAGCTGCTTAGAGAAGCTATAAAACTGACCTTCCTTTGAGCCGGTTGGGTATCTGGAGCATCACATTTGTGGAGTTGATTAAATGCTCAAAATGGCCAGAAAAAGAGAACTTTCATGTGAAACACAACAGTCTGTTCTTGTTCTTAGAAGTGAAGGCTATTCCATGCGAGAAATTACCAAGAAACTGATGATTTCCTAAAACGGTGTGTACTACTCCCTTCAGAGAAGAGCACAAACAGGCTGTAACCAGAGTAGAAAGAGAAGTGGGAGGCCCCGCTGCACAACTGAGCAAGAAGATGAGAACATTACGTGATGGTAACGTGATGGTCTGGGGTTGCGTTGGTGCTGGTAAGGTGGGAGATTTGTTCAGGGTAAAAGGGACTTTGAATAAGGAAGGCTATCACTCCATTGTGCTACGCCATGCCATACCCTGTGGACAGTGTTTGATTCGAGCCAATTTCATCCCACAACAGGACAATGACCCTAACACACCTCCAAATTGTGTAAGAACTATTTAGAGCAGAAGCAGGCAGCTGGTATTCTATCTGTAATGGAGTGGCCAGCGCAGTCACCAGATCTAAACCCCGTTGAGCTGTTGTGGGAGCAGCTTGACCGTATGGTACACAAGAAGTGCCCATCCAGCCAATCCAACTTGTGCGAGGGGCTTCTAGAAGCGTGGGGTGAAATTTCTCCAGATTACCTCAACAAATTGACAGCTAGAATGCCAAAGGTCTGCAAAGCTGTAACTGCAGCAAATGGAGGATTGTTTGACGAAAGCAAAGTTTGGCGGGAAAAAAAATATAATTTCAAATACAAATCATTATTTCTAACCTTGTCAATGTCTTGACTATATGTTCTATTCATTTAAATAAAAAAAGAGTGTGACTTTTCATAGAAAACACAAAATTGTCTGGGTGACCCCAAATTTTTGAACGGTAGTGTACATCAACATAACACAACATAAACATTTAAAAGCTAATTTGTTATGCAAATCACTTGTTAAAGATGAACAGTTATGTCACAAAGAAAAGCGGAAGAATTAAAAAAGGAAGATTCAATCAACGCAGCACGTCACTGGAGACATGCACTGCCTCGTCACTCTGACCTCAATTTCCCTTTGAAAACTAGTAGCAGAACCTGAAATTGTGCTATTTTTAAACGCAATGACGAGTTCAGTAATGAAACTATGACTACCGCTGGTGAATAAAGTCAGCACAATTGGCCATATGTTATCTAAGCGTTTGATATGGTAATTCTAGACAGCTTAGGTCACACTTTTCACCCTTTGAAGTGAAAAAGAGCAAAAATAGATTGAAATGATCAAGACAGAGGAGTAAATTTATTGAAAACCCCCCGAACTCTAGAGAAATGTTGTGGAACACTTGGCTAGACAAGTAGGACTTTTTCATGAAGAAAAAAAAACTGATTTACTTTCACAACATCAATTAGAATGTATAAAAATAGAAATCTCCTTTCAAAAAAATTTTGAGTAATATTTAAAAAAAAAAAAATCCCCCAAAAGTAAAAAGAAAACACATGTAAGGATTTCCTTGTGTGTATCTATTTAAAAATATATCTATGTACAAGTTATAAACTGTTCATTTTTTAGTGACAATAAGGAAAAAAATGTGGAAGAGAATTAGAGCCAATCATGAAAAAAAGTATAAGAAAAGAGAAAATATTAAATGGCTCTGCATTTATTGTGACCTGGATGAATAAAGGTCTGATCAGTGATTTTTAGAGGGGGAGTTCTGACCTTTTCTGAGGGTATTTCTGCCTATGGGGGCGTTTGTGCTAAATAGCACCAAATATCTTCATGTCTGAAGAGAAACTTTGACAAAAGGAACGAAAACACGACGGCAGTCACAAGAGACCTGAACAGATAACACAAATGGTAAAAGACCGTAGGTTTACTAGTCTGAGTCAAAACGAGAGAGACACGACACAAAAGAGTTCTGAAATGATTAAAAGAAGCAATTGTATTTCAATTCTTGGGTGCTTTTCCGATTATTTGATAACCGTTTCTTTAATTTCTCTCTGTGAGTCAACAGGTCACATGAATCTTCATTTGACATTTGTGAGCAGTCTTAAGATAACTGCTCTGTCCAGTGGTTTAACATGGCCTGATCTTTTTCACCATTTATTCCAACGTATGGACAGAAAAGACTACATAAAAAACCACCTGACAAGGTCACTCACACCACAGTCAACAGCAAAGACAATTAATCAGAGAGACGAACCAAAGCTGGACATCCACTCTGAGGCGATCAAAGCTGTTGCTGGAGTCTCACCTGGGTCTTGCCCTGCTGGCCGTAGACAATCTTGGTTGGAATAATCTTCGTGGCAGTGGACTGGGAACCAGAGCTCATGCTTTTGGGCTGTGTGACAATCATCTTGGTGATGGGTCTCGAGGCCGTGATGATAGCTGGTTTGGTCCCCTGAACTGCCTGCAGGCCCTTCTCACCCTGAGGAGACACAAAGAGCATCAGTTCACGTAGAAAATCATGGGTGGAATCTTATCAAATCACTTATAGATGTGCACATATCTTTTATAACAAAATCCTGTTATATTGCAGCTGGACTGCCATTTAGGCACATTTACATGAAGAGTTTATTCATTCTGGAAGCCTTCGGGTTTAACCAGGACTTTAAGTGCATAATTCCATCTTGTCTCATGTGGAAAAAGTGGTCTGATATGACAACAGAAGTAAAAAGAATATAATCTCATATAAGTGTTGTACTGACCCCAGTGTTTAAAAGTGTGGTCACCACATTCTTTCCAGGGAGTCCCTGAATGGTCGTCCCCTTTCCTGTGGTTTTTTGAACCACGATGACATTTGGCTTGGAGGTCACAGGGATGGTGGTGATCTTGGTTGTTGTGCCTGTCAGCAGATAAAGGACAATGATTCATCTGACCCTAACAGATCACTTCAGATAAAGAGCTTGTCCAAGTGAGGCACTGACTCACCAGACACAATGTTACTGCTGATGATCTTCCCACCAAGTGTGGCCAGAGACTTGGGCACTACTGTGATGATGCTACCACTGGTGGTCTTTACGTAGGTGGTCCCACCACTAGAGGCTGATATCCTGGCCCCAATGGGACTAACAGTCGGTCTTGTGTAGGTGGCCTGGGTAGCTGTGATTAAATTCTAGAGTTATTATCCACTAACAAGGTTGCTCTATGCGTTACATGTGATTAAATAAACACACGAAAAACTTGAATATGCCTTTGCTGAATTTGGTTTTGTTACATGTGGTATGATGTGCTTCACCTGTGGGCTGAGTGACCAGCTTAGTGGTCATGATAGCGCCGTTGCTACTGACAACCATAATGGGGGATGAACTGCTGCTGGACAGAGCGACGGATGAAGGTTTGGGCAGGATTTTGCTGGGCTGAACCTGCTGTGTGATTATCTTGACTCCTGCAGAAGAACAGTGCATTAAGGCCAGACTGACAATAAACAATTTTTTAAAAAAAACATCGTTAATATAATCTTACCAATTAAATAGGACAGAACTGAAAACAGACTAAAATCACTTGCAGGAAGAACTGATCGGTCCTACCAGACTCTTGTTTGATCTGGATGGTGGGCTTTGAAACGGGTGAGGTGCTGGTGGTGTGGGTCTGGCTGACACTGGATGTGCCCAAAGGTGCACTCTGCTGCAGATGCTTGGGTGATTGCTGCTTGGGAAACTGGGCCAGGATCTGGGCTGGTGAGCCCACCAGGGTCTTGGGTGAGGGAAGCCTGGCTGAAGCCACCTTCAGTCCAGCTGCAGAGGCACCTAGGACAGTGAACAATGATGAGGTTTCTGCCATTTTTAACCTCAGTGGAGTTCTGAACTTGAAGGTGAGCCTGACAGCTGTGGAAAATTCACGTGAAAAGGCTTTGTGACAGTTTGAGAAAACTTTGTTAGACCATGAAAAGCCGACCGTTTCAGAAGTTGACAAACATGTCAAACCTCCGCTGTGAGGACTATAGATTTATATACCTGTCTTTTGTTTAACGAATTAGGAAGATCCCCCAAATCTTCTAGTTCTTCTTTTTTTTTAATTTGCTCATCAAAGCAGAACAAAAACCTCTGGTGGTGCTAATTTTAATGTTGTAAAAATCTACAACAGGGTCTGAGAGAAGCCCTTTATGATCATTTTACACACAGAAGTAAAAACCCAGGCTTCCCCTGGCTGGCATATATCATTCCATCATACTATGGAATTTTATTAATCTCAGCTGTACTTTTCCTTGATTTAATCAGATCTGAAATATTTGATAGGTGGAATGTAGTTATTAACTGTAATCGTGCTGCTGTCTGTTTCCGTTGAAGTGAGCACTCACAGGTTGCCGTTGACATGACGACAGAGGGTGTGGAGGAGACCACCGTGGTCACTGCAATGGCAGTGGCAGCGGAACAGGGACTGGTGCTGGCTGTCAAGACCACTGCTTGCTTCTGAGTGGGTGTAGATAGAATGGAGGTGGAGCCCAGTTTGGACAATGCGGCATTATTTTGAGATTTGGACAAAATATTGGGCACAAAGTTGGAGCTGGGAGAGGTTGTCACAATGATCACCTGGAAGAAGACATGACTTTAAAACCTGACTGTGATGCAAAGGGAGGTGGGGTATGATGGGAGGGATCAAAATTCACTTACCTTCTGCGTTGCAGTGCTGGTGGTCTGGATAGTGGGCTTGGTGAAAGTGATCTTAACGGGGGACAGATGTGGAGGCAGTGAGTTGGCGATGCTCTGCATGATGTTGCTCATCTTGGGACTGCTGTTGATGGGTACTGTGATGTTCTTGGACACTTGTGGTGACACTTTGGTGACCTCCTTCAGCATTACGGGCGATGAGCTGGATGAGTTGGTCCGTCTTCTTTTGCGAGGCTTCTCATCCTCATCAGAGCAGCTGACACCTTAATAGAAGTGGAGGAATTTATATCAAGAAGGCTTTATTCATTGGACATATTTAAAGAATCAGAATTATGATTACTTTAGAAAATAAAAAAACACTCAAGTATTTACTTTTTAGACTTTTCACTTTCACATTATGTTAAGGTTAGATTTCTTTATATATTAACGCAGGGGAAATCCGTTTACGTATATCAAGACAAACTTGAAGTTAACGTGTAACGCCCTCTACAGGCCAAAGGGAGGAATGACCCTCAAAATCACCATTCCATTTCTCTCACGTTCACTTAGTTTTGACAGAAACACAAGATCCAAGAGAACCAATCTCCTGCCCAAGCACTAGAATATGGTATTTGTTTCAGGATTTCAGTCAAACTCACTCTTTACATAGACAGTGCTTCCACTGGGCAACACCACCACATTGGATGAAGGGCTGGGTGGTCGAGGGGATTTCACAGTAACTCCTACAGCAGTGGCCCCAGCTGCTGAAACGTTGGTGGAGGTACATGTGGTGCTTGTGAATGAGTAACAGACAACAACTGCAGGAGAAGAAAATCAAACAGTTATTCTCTGAAAAACACACATATCAAAAACTAACTGATGTTGTCGTACCTTCTTTGTTTCCAGTTTCAGCTGGCACTGGAAGGGAGGCATTCTGATTGGCTGTGGCATTGGCCACAGCATTAGCAGTAACTGTGAAGGCAGTTTGAGGGACCAGCCGCGGCATCAAGGGAACAAGCCGACGTCCTTCAATGCTCCATTCTGATGAGCTGTTTGGACCCGACATGCTGAAATGAAAGTGTATTTGTTCAAAATTACAATTCCTGGTTGAGTAGCAAGCACATGTAAGCTACAAGGACTGATGCACTGACTGATAAGCGATAGTGTTGAGGCGTTCATCGTTGACAGCTCTGCGGACTTCAGCACGGTGGCGTTCAGTTGAGATACTGAAAAGAAAAGAGGGCAATTTGAATAAAATGTTGATGTACACTTAAAAACACCAAATTTTGAAAAACACCATTTTTAAAATCAATTTTAATGAGAAAAAAATAACAAAACAAATGAACAATTGATGTTAAAAAAAAAAGAAAATTACAGACTCAATGTATAAATAAAAATATACTTTTGACTCATCTAAGTGGTCACTTTTGGCATATGTGGCTCAACACACTCATGTCGCTCTTTTTTACACAAGAACTCGGATATTTATAATATGTGGGACAAATTTACCCAAGTACTTTCGTGAGGTCTCCCAGCAGATCCTTCTTGTCCTTTGTCAGGTCTCCTTGAGCTCTTAAGGCACTAATTACCCCGGCATAAGCCTCTAATTCTGACAGAAATACACAATAAAACAAGAGGCAACTATTCAAATTTAATTACATATACATATTACGGTAAACAAAATACGCCCCCTGGAGGGTTTATAAGGAAAATGACAACAACGCACCATAAAGATGACTGTGTGTGCGTCTGCCTTTGTTAAAAAGTTTTGTGTCTATTATACCCTAATTACATTGCAGAAACCGAGCGAATGACGACAATAAATGGACAATTTCATTTGCACTCATTGTCAAGAACTCTGGTTTTGTAGCTCTGAAACAACTAAAGTTGACCTTACCCAGTTTGCGGAGGATTCTTTTACACTCATCTCTGCCCAGGTCAAGAATGGTGGGCCATACCACCGGCATGGTACCAGTAGGCACTGGTTTTTCCAGCTGAATCATGGGCTATAGAGTGAATAAATAAAGTTCAGTTAGTGACACAAAACACATTTTTTTCAGACTGTGTCCTTCCAGAAAGGAATTAACGTTCAAGGGGTAATGTTACTGATAGCTAGAGCATTAGAAAAACAAAATCTACACTCTTCTTTGAGAGGACGATCCCTCAGATGCGTTAATTAACTGCAAGACTAATAATGTAATTATATATAAAAAAAATCATGTTTAGTTTTCAGACGAGATGTTCCATCTCTAGCTAACGTTCGGTTTGTTCGATGATTTTTTTTTTAATTTTTTTTTTTTTACAATGTAACAAACGCAAACGACTAAAAAAATACATTCTTGCCATATTCTCAACACGAGATTAGAGACAAGAAGTGGGATCAGAATAGATTTTTTAAAATATTATTGGAATTAGTTCATCGATGATTGAAATAATTTTCAATGGGTAATGTTAGCTAACTAGCCCGATGAACCAAATGTCTCACCGTCAGTTAGCAGAATAACTCCAAGGCCTTTAAATCAAAGATCCAAACAATCTTGTCAGCTAGAAGACGTTCTTCCAAACTATCACATCATGTAGTTTTTCCTCCTAAAATCCACTTAGTAAGAAACAGAGAGTGAAAAACGAAAAAAGTCCAACTCGACCTAACACAGATCGGTGTTTATATTTTCAGCTAACTGGATAAAGCGGAAGCGCCTTCTTCTTCGTTTAATTTGCACATCCTGGGAACCGGAAAAAGTACCACCACCTAGTGCCCGGAGGTTGCAACATAATAAATTCCACCACATTAACAAGTCAATTAACAATGTCTGTGCATGCAGTGTATTTCTTGATCAAGCCTTAGTTTAAAATCCATAACTAAATATTTAAGTATTATTGTAGTACTGAAATGTTCAGTATTTCCTGGAAATAATCTTAAAGACATATAAACCTGTTTGGGAAAGTTGGTTCAAGTCAAGTAGTCGAAATTAATTTTCAAAGAGAAGAGTGAAGTTTGGACTTTGAACACATGGCATTTGAATGTAAATTAAATATTCTATTATTGAGTGGCTCATGCTCTTAATCCCCCTTAACCATTTCGACAACATGGTCCATATGTTACCACAGTTCGGTGAAATACGAGGCGCTCCTGAATGCAACAACATAGAAGGAGGGCTTTTCTCCTCTTTACTCTTTTGGAAAAGAGGAGTGGGTGAGGCATTTTCCTTTCTCGATTTTCATCACATTAGAAACACATGTCTATCGTGTCGTGCAAAAGCGTCCGAAATATGAGCAGACCTGGAAAGTGATGTCCCAGAAAACGACTCCAAATCTGCCGTAAGTGGACAGAAGCGGTTCGGACACAGCAGCAACCAAAGATTTACGTAATTCTGACCGGGACGCGCAGTGTCATCATGGAAGGATTTCCCAGGGAAAAATACTGCAGATGTGCTTAACTTGGGGAGAAAGGTTGGCCAATTAAAACTTACAGATGTTTCTGCGTGCGCAAGAAGAGGCAACTTCAGTAAAGCACGTTGAGACCACAAAGAAGAAAAGGTGGCGACTCTCCATCCATCCCTGTGGAGTTCTCGACTATGTACTGTTTTTAAAACTCCACGGAATCTTTCTCTGAGTTCTGGATCCCACTTTTAACGGTTCGGGGCTTATTACGGACGGATAATGTGCAGAGCAAGTGTGATACACCAGAGCCCGGCGCTGTCATGAAAATGTGATTTGGTTGAAGTCTCTGGAAGTTCGTGAAGCAAATCCCAATGAGTGTCACACAGTCCACACTCACTGACAGGTAGGCTGACATTTACTGCATTTCCACCATGAATGTTCAACACTTTTCCTAGTTTTCAATGTCAGTTGATGGAAGGTGAATAACTGCACACTAAGCTTCAATTAAGTGTTCAAACCTTAAGCTTTAGTTTGTTCTGTCTTATTGTTACAGCATGTTTGTTTTTTTTAAAGGAAAACTTGGGTTACAAGGTTCCACATTTCTCAACACTGATTCCTCTGTTTCATGTATGAGGTGACATAAAGAAGCTTTATTGTTTACTTGAATGTGGTGTTTTTGTAGACTAAGTGGATCAGTTACCTGTGAAGAGCTACCTGTGTGAAGACGATAAGGGTCATGGCAATATGTTGTTTTAGTGGAAAAAATTAAAAACTTCTTTTTTCCAGCTTTGACTTTCTCAAGTAAAGGTCAGGTGTTCCTTAACTCAGAAAAAAGCAACTTTAATGAAAACATTCTTTTACATCAGTGCAAGTGTGGCCGTTTGGGCAGCTCTGGACCCGGGATTCTCAGGCAGCTGTGTTGTTTGGATTTGTTTAAGGTTTTATCATTTTGGAAACATGAACTATTCTCTTTTGTCTTTATGCAGGTTTTTTAGTATTTTGCAGAAAGTTCCCCATATTCTCATATCATGACCTGATATGAAAGTGTCTGAATGGGACCTCCAGCTTAGAACTGAACAAAAAACTTATCTCACATGTGCACCAAAGACATCTTGAGCATATTATGGACATGATACAAATTCTCCTTTTTACAGCAGCTCAGGGTTTGGACTAACGGTGCTGCTATTAACAATGTGTGTGCAGTGTTTTGGTAAAATAGAACATTAAAGCTGGAGCCTCTCAGGTTTCATTGCACACAAGTCACATGTCTATTTTTATCATCAGCAATCAGGAGTTTCCTTGGAGGAAACGCCAAAACAAAGGCACATATGACTTCCTCTGAGAGTTAAACAGCGTTTAGTTTCTCAACCCTCAGAAAGCAGTAAAGACCAATATGCTCATCTGCTAGAAAGAATGGACTTCTTTATGGAGCTGGGATTCTGATTTTCCATTTCAAACTATTTAGAGTGTAAAATCTTCAAATAGAGTGGAAAGAATTACACACCAGAGAAGGAAACAGAAAGGGCAGCATGGGAATCTGCTCTCCTGTGAGCCTGGAGCAGCTTCCAGATACTGTAAAAAGCCTCCAGTCTCTTCAGATGTGTACGTAGCAACAAATCTGGCAGCTTGAACTGTGATCTCTGGCCCTTGGTTGTTAAGATAAAGTTACTGCAGTCACACACTTGTTGAAAATTTCAGAACATACAGTTGTGCAGCTAGCACTTCCTGTCCCAACTACGTATGACTCAGAAAAAAAGTGACCCGTGTGAACCTGGACACCATTTTAAGCCTGAAGACTGCATCAATGCCCCAGAATGAATGTGAATTTTACAATTTTGGCAAATTTCATGGTATTTAGACTCTGTGCTGTGACATTTGAACTTTAGCTATTTCATTTCCCATCTCTGAGATGTTTGAGATGAAGCTGATTTACAAAGGGCTCACAACTGACAAAGTGCCAGAAGGTCAACCATCACTGCAGCACTCCATCAGTCTGAAAACTTTCCGGCTGTATAAGAACAGTAAAAGGATTTGGTTTACAGGCAACATTTCACTGTCTTTCACTACTTGGATGATTTTAAAGGTTTCTCTATAAAATGATTTACCGGTAAGTTAAATGACCTTGTGGTTTTCTTTAGACATATACCCCTTATACATCAAAATTAGTTATATATATATATA
>BJFM01003980.1:29900-40733 GCA_016586285.1 Arothron firmamentum | reverse complement strand
TATATATTGTCTTTACACAGGTCCACCTTTAAAAAAATCTGCTATTCATTTTTGAGAGTTTTGGTTTGTTGGCCACTTCACAAGAAGAGAAAAACAACTAAATCATTAGGGAGGGGTGAAATACTGCCCCCTGTGGTCACTGATTACCATGCGGATTGTTTCCGGATCCACTGGGACAATTTGAAGGGACAATGTTGTTGTACATTTAGTCAATAATTGAGTTTTTTCTTTCGGACAGTAGTGTTGGTTGTGTTGATAATTCATCTTGAACTGAGTTGTTGACCTGTCAAATAACAGGCGCCTTGGGGAACCGGAGGCAGTGGGTTTTTCACCGA
Source organism: Arothron firmamentum (assembly GCA_016586285.1). Taxonomy (NCBI): domain Eukaryota; kingdom Metazoa; phylum Chordata; class Actinopteri; order Tetraodontiformes; family Tetraodontidae; genus Arothron; species Arothron firmamentum. The sequence continues at coordinate 40,398 of BJFM01003980.1, read as the reverse complement.
CCTTCTGGTGCAGGGGCGTCCAGATTCGGTCGTCAAGGGCCGTAATCCAACCGGGATTCTGTCCAGGTAGACAACACTTTCAAGACAGAAACCCCAGCTGGGTTGAGGACGGGGTCAGGACGCCCCTGCTCTAGTGTGATGTGGTCAGATGTGGTCAAACCAAACACTGCCCCATCACCGCGAGCGCATGCTGACGCTGACCTCCGTCTCGTTTGGGCCAGGCAGGATTCCAGTCGGACCACAGAGCCCGACTCATTCTTTCGTTTATTTGTTTGTGAAAATGATGACACAGTATTGAGTCAGCTGTGAGTGTGATGCTTCCATCCCGGCACGCCACGGGTGAAGCTTTTTGTCGCACGGTTTTGCTGATGTGTGTGTTTTCCCGCCTGCTGACCCGCCTCAGCCCCCTCTGACGGGAAGTGGTGACATCACTGTGAAAGTATGTCTGCCACCGGGCCACAGGCCCTTCCTGGCTGATACTGGAAACACACTCGTGTATGACAACTCCAGATACAGGGACGCTGTACGTTTGACTTCAGTAGCAGCTGCAATAAAAGCGTGCAGACGAGTTTCCCGTCAGGATCATCGTCTAGGCCGCAGGCTTTCCTTCACGAGGTTCTCCTCACGAGTCTGCTGACCAGGAATCACAAGTTTTAAAACTAAATACAAACATGCTGTGTGGGTGCAGGAATATCTGTTTTTTAATTAAATTTAAGTTATGTAGTTGTGGCGACAAATTGCAAATCAACCTACATCAGAATCTAACATCTTAGCCGCACGTTTGAAGGACCGACTGGTGTTATCGGAGGTTTTAGTTGGTGCTGATTTAGTTTGTGTAGTTTGTTGAATGGAACATTACCGTTCTAATAGAAATGTTCTGTTTGTTTCCTAAGATTCCACGCTGGTTAAATTTAGAACAGCCTTGAGTTTATGTAACGTCTGAGTCACATTTTGATGAGATAAATCAGAAAAATAATACTGTTATATGATAAGTTATGTGACTTTTGAACATAAATGAATTTGCGCTTCCGTTCCCTGAGTCTTGCCTTGATGTTCCCAGAGGAATTGTCTGGTATTTTTGGTATCTGAGCAGATTACTGCATGTTTTTTTTTGTCCTGCTTTGATACTTGTGCAGCGAGGAACCAAAGAAGGTCTGATTGTGTGGGACCACTAACCCGGCACAGTGGCACTGATACAGTGGATAAATAAATGATTCCTTCTGTCACATGGACTCTTTTCCTTTTGTAATCAGGACCGAACCAAAGGTTGCTGAAATCGCTGCGTTAACGGGTCGCTGCCATGACACATCAGAACTTGGCTGTTTGGCTGTCACCCAGAAAAAGCGCCTATTGCAACACATTTTGTCATTTCTATATTCTAATATTGCTCAGGTTGTTAGAAAATCTGTTAATTTTCTGTAAGATATAGATAAAAGGACTGAAACACTGTTGTTCTAGATTTAAAATCACATCAATGGACTCAAAAAAATCTGTGTTTAAATGAAGCATCATTATTTATTCTCTATAAATTTAAGCTCTTGTGCTTTTTAACTGTTAAATATGTTTAAACTTTAAGTTGCCCTTTCTGCCGCAGCTTGTAGTTTGGGTCGGTTGCTATCCGTCCTTGTCTTTATCAGCAGTTAATCTACGTCTGGCTGGTTGTGCAGCTGGAATCTCAGTCAGAGACAAAACCAGCGCCTGACTTTATCACTCGGCTCAACTTCAGCCTCGGCTGTGGCGTCAGCGCTGAGGCGCTCAGGAACACGGCCGCACCACCACCTTCTCCCTCCACCATTTTGTAGGCAGCCTTCTTCCTTATTAAGGAAACTGGATTCCAGCCAGAAGTCTTTGTCTCCGTTTCCGGGAATCTGTCCCACAGAGCCACACTGAGTCGGCTCTGAGGCCGGGCGCCATTGTTAAAGGATGGAGGGGCCCCCATTGTCTGAGGGAGGGACAGCAGCACAAACATAAACTCCTCTGCTGGAATGAGAGGAGGAGGAAGAGCTGCAGGAGGAGGAGGAGGAGACCTATTAATATATGACAGACCACCATCAAGTCCACCTCCCACCGGGGACATCAAGAACAAGGGTCTTTTATTGTAGTTCAACATTAAACAGCTCCAGCTTTTGTACTGGGACTGGCTGCTTTTAAAAAGAAAGAGTACTTATTTAAACCGGGACAGAAGCTATTTATGGTCTTCTTTTTTTGTTGTTGTCTTTTAGCAAATTGTGTAATTTCATCACAACCTAAAAGAAGGGCTCTGTGGAGCACGTGGACAGAAGTGATAAAATAATAATTCAGTGTGTTTCTGGCAGAAAGCCGTATTAGCACATGAACACGTCACCCGTGCAGCTTGTGTCCACTCATTCCTCTATGTCTGCTCTATTAAACAGGAGAATTCTTGTTTTTGTCTCTTTAGGACCCCAAATATTCTGGACAAAGAGCCAACAGACAACAAAGCTAAACATGAGAAACCCTCGTTTCCCCTCAAACATGAGTTTGACCCCACAGGTAAGAGAACACCTTTATTTCTCTTATTTGCATGTTTACATGGAACTGATTACACCCCAGTGACTAAATGAGGTTGTTCACGCCTTTGTTACATCTGGGTTGGAGTGCTTCAGCTGTGTGTTGGACTGAACCGCTGATCTCTGCTGTTGGTCTCAGTGTCTGTTGGGAACATGTCAGACCTCTGTTTCAGTTTCAGTCTCTTGATTTGTCACTTCCTGTTTGGGAATTTTTCCCACGAGTCACCGAAGCCGACACATGTGTTGGTTAAAAGTCGCTGTATGAAATGGCGACAGTTGTTAGGATGAAGAAGACATCAGCCGGAAGTTGAAGAGTTTTCCGTGTATGGACGGGCCTGGTGTCACGCCGCAGACACACTCTCAGGTGTGTGTTTGTGTGTGTCCAGGTCTGGTCCAGCGCTGTGTGATCATCCAGAGAGATAAAAATGGTTTTGGGCTGACTGTGAGTGGAGACAATCCCGTCTTTGTGCAGCTGGTCAAGGAAAGTAAGTGAAACTCAGGCAGGCTTTTGACCTTCCCGTCACGCTGGCGTCACTCCACCCCTGTGGTCTGTGTCATAGATGGAGCGGCGATGCGAGCTGGAGTCCAGACGGGAGATCGGATCATTAAGGTGAGATTCCTTTGTTTTCCCTGCTCTGCTCCTTCTCTGCTTCCTTCAGTTGTCTCCTGTTGTCTTCAGGTTAACGGGACTTTGGTGACGCGCTCAAACCACATGGAGGTTGTCAAGCTGATAAAATGTGAGTCTAAGTGGTGAAATCACCAAAAGGCCGGATCCCACACGGCAAAAATTCGGTTGGAACAGCTCACATCTCTGAAGGAGAACGTTCCACAGAAGATGCAGAGATATAAAACAAAAGCTGACGGATCAAAGAATAAAACATATGAACAGAAACCATGAGAGTAGTCTCACAGTTCTAAACTGCAGCTGCTGATGTCTGTACGTCTGTTTCTCATCTTAGAAACATTTATAAATTAGCTGCAGAGCTGTGAATATTTGTTGGGACAGTTATATGGATTTGTGATATATTATCAGGCATCAGTTCTACGCAGATGATTAACTATGACCCGTAAAATGTTCTCAGCGTGTATTTTAGTCAACGTGGAAATAAAATATTTACATAAATATTCTTGTGGGCCGCCTCCCTGGCTCACCAAGGTTGCAGCTCCGTGTTTCTACAGTAGCCGTGAATTTGAACGTTTAAAAGCTGTTGGAGAGTTTCTTCCACGTGGATGGAAGCCTCCTCTACAGGCTCGGCGCTCACGCTTGGATCCTCTGGAGCTGCTTTTCTGCGGTTTAGCTGTGGGGAGGCTGGTGGAGGTTTCCAGAGTCCACATGTGCATGACACATAATTGATGACACAATCTCTGACATCAGCCGTTTGGTGACCAGATCTTCATGCTTCGTTCTCTGGCAGCCGGGTCCTATGTAGCCCTGACGGTCCTGGGGAGGCCTCCAGGACTCCCCCTGCAGGGAGAGGATGAACCGGAGGACACGGATGTGATGGAGGAGGGTGAGCTCAGCTCCTGTCTGCCCACCTCACCTGCACTGTCAACCAGACAGCAACGCAGCCTGGAGAGCACCGGTCTCCAGGACGACCAGATCAACTATGGATCAGCTGAAGGGGTGAGGACCCACCCGGCCGAAAAACAGCGTGTACTGTATATGAATTTCTAGTAAGACGATGATGGCGTCAACATGTTAAGATCACCACATTTATATTTAAACCCCAAAAGTTTCATTGCATAACATTTTTAACACTTTTTGCACTTTTTTCCCCCAATTGCTGTTTGTTTGATGTTTTTTTTCCTCCTGTTTAGATCTATTACCTTCATAGCCACGTTCATATTTTTCATTTAGAATTAAATGTTATATTTTCTCTTTTCCAGCTTAATTTTTTCACTTCACTTTTTCTGTGGTTTAATTTATTTTTTTTTTTCAGGAACAGTTATGTCATGATTTGTATTTATAGCCGTTGAAGTAGCTCAGTGTTTCCTCTTCTGTTAGTCTGAGGACAAAACTTCTCACAGTCAGAAGGTTGACATGATCCAGAAGATGTTAAACCAGGAGCATCACGTGCTGCAGGTACGATTTTCATCCAACCAGACTGTGACCATTCAAGTGTGTGTTTCCGTGTGTGTGTGTGTGTGTGTGTGTGTGTGTTTGTGTGTTGGCATAACAGGCTGAAAACGATCAAGTTCTCCCCGTGTGTTTCAGGATGGTGCCATGCGGTCCAGGAGCAGTGAGACTGAAGACGGAGCTGCTGGGGCTCCGCCGAGGAAGCCGACGTCAACATCAGGGGCCGACGGCTGTAATGAGGAGACCGCCAACGCCTGCTCTGTGAGTGACGTCACATCCCTGAGAGGGAGGTCAAGGTGTCCGGGCACCTCTGTTAGGGTGCTGAAGCACGGCTGGATGAGCCAAGGTCAAAGCCTGCATCTCTGGGGAATTAGAGCCTGCGTGGGCATCTCCAGGGAGAGCCACGTGTTTTCAGGGGGTTCATATGCGTACGTAAAGAGTAGGACTTTTTATCTGTAAACGAGCGAGAGTTATAAAGAAGGGAGTGGTCGTGAAAGCAGTAATTGAGCTTGAATGGGGTGCTGCTGGGCAATGTTAACGGGATAATCTGGGAATTAAGTCCCACAGGAAATCTGCTGCCTACCCAGACTGCTTTGTGAAAACAGTCTTTTTAATTGGAGGGGCTATAAATAGTGATTAAATCGTGTTTTCCGATCTCAGGGGTTTTCCCAGAATTAAGCAGCAGACTAAACAACCTGTGTGTGCATGTGTGTGTGTATGCGCCCATGCCTGCATGCGTGTGTTAGATGCATGGCAGCCCCCTCCCTGAAAGTCTTGACAAAGGAGAGACGCCCGGTCAGAGCGGTGACATCACCCTCTGTCCATCAGCAGACGGCAAGGACACTCCAGACACAGTAATAGAAACTCGCTCTTGCACATTTTTGGCAATGGGAGTCGACCCTGAAAAACAGATGCACGGCTTTGTTCGTGATGCATTCAACCAGCTAATTTCTCTCACAGGAAGCCAGCGTTCAGTCTTCCAGCCCTTCGTACCCCCTGAACCCCCAGATCATCGGAGCCGAGGACGACTACTTTGACTCTCAGCAAGAGCAGGTAAATCGCTCCCAGAAGAGGATTTAATCTCGTACAAATGCATCATTTAAGGTCTATTTTGAGCCCTGTAAAGTGGAAATGACACCAAATGTTGCTCAGAAATGCAATAAAACCCCTGATAATCAATAAATCTGGTGAAAAGGCGAAAATGAAACTGTCATGAAGTTCACCCGAATGATCTCAGTCGTCTCATTTGAACAAACGTTATTTTAATGTTTGAATCTCATTGAAGTCAGGAATTCACTGTCTTTTTTTTAAAGGTGACTGATTCCTCTTTTGTGTCTTTCTGCATCAGATTAATGGAGAATGTAGCTCGTTTCAGAGCGTCGACTTGCTGAAATCTCGGCCGGCTCACCTCGCAGTTTTCCTTCATCACGTCATCTCGCAGTTTGACCCTGCACCAGTGGTACGTGAGAGGGGGTTTCACATTAATGAGAAGGCTTCAAGGATGAGACACTCATGTCAAAGATTCTAAATAGAGATGGACAGTAGTCTGTCAGAGATGGAACCATGCGGAATACCTGCAGTGATTGATGTTTTGATTGGAATTTATTGGTCACAAACTGTCGGTGACGAGTTCCGTGTTTCCTGTGACAGCTTTGTTATCTCTACGCTGACATGCACAAGCACGCTACTTCCAAAGAAAGCCGACGCTTTTTCATGGAATTCCACTCGCTGTTTCTGGATCGAACAGCGGTGAGACGATTCTCCGCCTCCCTGCATCGCTCTTTTAGTTATTTTCTGGCCACTGTTTTGAATTATTTATGAATAATGTCTCTTCTTTTCGCTCCCAGAACCTTAAAGTACCGCTGCCGGAGACAGTCGCGGCCGAGTTGGGTATGAAATAAAATGCTAAAATGCTCTTATTTTTTCTAAATATATTCCCTTTTTTAACACGTACAGCATGTTGACTTAAAACTATCAGGTGAAAGCTGGAAAATGTGACAAGGAAATACTATGACAATAATGATAGTAACCCAATAAAATGCTGCTTTGGTTGTTATTTGTGTTTGTAAACAGAGAAACGCAGGTTGGAGTTGCTCCCGGAGGATCTCTGCAGACAGTTCACGCAGACCCTGCAGGAAATGCTCCTACCAGACCTGCACAAACATCTGGAAGACTTCAGGTCACCAAGTGGGACTTGAACTTTCTCGGACGCCTTTTTCAGAGACTCATGCTCTCTTTCTTCTGCGTGTGCTTGATGCGGATCTGCAGACAGAAGCGCAGCATGGGTCTGACTCTGGCTGAGGACGAGCTCTCCAGGCTGGACTCAGAGCCGGGAAAAGAGGCCTCAGACAGGGAATGCTCCTGTGCAGAACACATTCTCTCCAAGGTCGAGGATATCCTGTGAGTCCCCGCTTACACAAGTCCATTTTTACTCCACATAAATGCGTTTTAACCATTTGGTTATGTTGCAGGTCGGCATCACAACCCACGGAAGAAGAGAAGTGGTGAAATAAATATCATCTTTAAATTCTTTTAAAGCATGTAATGTTTTTAAAAATAGATTTTTTCCCCCCTCTGTTACTTTGTCACATTTTAGCCAAACGATGCAGTATGTGATTCTCACCTACATGAAGTACCTCGGGGTGAAGGTGAAGGAGCCCCGTGGCCTCGAACACAAGCGAGCTCGCATTAATTTCCTGCCCAAAATTAAGGTTTGATCACTGCAAACACACGTTTCCTAACATTTGATCCATCGTTCTGACTGTGTTGTCTGGTTGTCTTCTATCATGCAATTTAAGTCTTTTAGTCATCACAGTCTTGCTTTTTTTAAATTTTACATGCACAGAAGAGCATCAAACCTGAAAAAGAAGGTGAAGAGAAAGTGAAAAAGCCTCGATTTCACAACATCCTGAACCCACCGCGCCGTCTGAGCAGAGTGGATTCCACATCAGGTCAGGACTTTGTAAAGGTCATCCGCTGCTCCTCAAAACATGCAGGCTGGCTGGAGCTGCAGCACTGATACATGTGCTTTAATGTGCTCTTTGCTGGTTAGCAACAATGACTAATTAGTGAGTAGAAAAACTGTCTGGAGCTCTGATTCTTTTGGGGTAACTGGTGGAGTTGGTTGACTTCCAGGAACACCTGAAAGGACTGAAGGAAAGCCTGCTGTTTGTGGTCTTTTTGCAGTTGGTAAAGCTGTTGAGCTCAACAAGCAGCGCTCGCCAAAGCATCCGTCTCCGCCCGCCGAGCAGGCCGACGGTTCTGCCGCCAGCGCAGGACGGGTCAGCGGAAACCAGCTGAGCGAAGGATCCGACACCAGCGGCCAGTTTTCACCATCCCCGACACACAGCGCTCTCACACTTCAGGGCTCCGATACCAGTGGGCAGGACTCAGACTCCAGTAAGATGAACCAGTATATTCCTCTGTGTTCATATTAGCATGAATATGATGACAGTATTTGCATATTGGAAAAATGAAATGTTTTCAGAAAAATACATTTTTTGTAGCATTCAGTGAGGTTCAGTCACCACAATTAAGAAATAACTTCTTTCATTTGTCAGTTGCACTTTTGTTTTTTAATAAAAGCTATTCAAATAACATTATTTTAAAAAAATGTATTCTGCAGACATGTCTCCGTTCTGTATCCAGCTCAGAATGGGTGAAGGTCTGCAGCCTGGAGACCATCAGGAGGGCATCTCCAGTCTGGCCTGCACGCAGTTCGACTTCAGCCCCACCAACCTGGAGCAGCTGCAGGAGGATGATCAGGAGACCTTCAGGTGTGTGTGTGCGTGTGTTGATCACGTATCATTAGCTGGTGCTGAAGTGTTAAAGTGTTAAACTCCCTCTAATGTTGGTCGTTTGTATCTCGGTGTCGGGCAGCACCAGGATGGAGGTCCAGTGTTCAGTGAGTCCAGCTGAGGTTCACAGTGAAGACGACCAGGGTGGCGAGATGGAGTGTGAGGAAGACCGTCAGAACTGGCAGAGTCTGGTCAGCCCCGTCGTCCTCGCAAGCCTCACACCACAGGAGATCAAACGACAGGAAGTCATCAACGGTACCGGCGTCCCGTCGACCTGAAGTGATGAAATAATTATCAGTGTGCTAATGTGTGTGTGTGTGTGTGTGTGTGTGTGTGTCCTCCCTCAGAGCTGTTTTACACTGAACGCACTCACCTGAGGACACTGAAGGTGTTGGACAGCGTTTTCTACCAGAGGCTGAAAGGAGACGCTATCCTCCCTCCTGAAGACATCAGGCTCATTTTTATAAACCTGGAGGAAATAATTCAGCTGCACGGTAACATGTTTTGTTTGCATGTGAATCAGGTTATCCACACAACGTAAACAGCTAACTTTGAAATAAGAGTAAAATTACTTGAACACGGTTTAATGATCAGAAAGTCACCAATCGTTCTTCTCCTCTCTTAGTTTCTGTCACAGAACAGATGCTGGTGATCAGGAAGAGGAACGAGACCTCAGTGATTGGTCAGATTGCAGATGACCTCCTGGCTTGGGTCAGTACCATCACCCATGACCGCCTTTAAGATGGCAATAAGTACATTTATTAATACTCTTCCTTTACATAAATCTCGATCTTCCAGTTTGGTGGTGAGGAAGAGGAGAAGATAAAGAGTGCAGTAGGTACTTTCTGCAGTAACCTGCCGTCGGCACTGGAGCTCATCAAGAATAAGAAGAAGAAAGACCAGAGGTTCTCCCTTTTCATGCAGGTCAGAACGACTGCCGACGGTCTGTCCGTTCAGGACTCCAGTGTGGAAACACCAGCATGTCTGTCTGAAATAAGATGAAACCTGAAAAAGATGTACTCACAAAATTAAAAGTAAAAGACAGGCTGCAGTTATTTAAGCCAATATCTGTAAACTGTTGTGCTAAACTGGGCTCCTGAGGAAAGGTCCCGACGTGATCTGTTTCCTTTTATCTTGCGGTTCCTCAGGCAGCTGAGAGAAATCGACTGTGTCGCCGGCTGCAGCTGAAAGACATCATTCCTGTGGAGATGCTGAGATTCACCAAGTATCCACTGCTGCTGGACAACATTGCCAAGTACACGGGTAAGTATTGCACAACCAAACATGTTGGTATAAAAATAACTTGGTCACATTTTCTTTGGATCATCAGTCCGACGGTTCGGTTTAACTGCGTGATTGGCGCCCCCTACCGGTCTAATGTTGCTAATTATTTCCCACTTTAATAGATGAAAAGATTTTCAGTCAACTTTTTTTTGTTTTATGGCTATCCATCCATCCATCCATCCATCCATCCATCCATCCATCCATCCATCCATTTTCTGTACCTGATTTTATCCACACTTTTTGGCTAAATATTACGAATCGATCATTGATTGTCTGTTTTTTTTTATCCTCCACAGAAGGCGATGAGGAGAAGGAAAAAGTGAATAAAGCTGCAGAATGCTGCAAGAAGATCCTCTACCATGTGAACCAGGCGGTTAAAGAGGCTGAGAACAGACGGGTATAGATGTGACATCAAGGTTTCATTCATGTTTGATGAAAAGCATCTTCAACTGTGTGCAGACTAATATTTAACACATTTTCTGACAGAGGTTGATGGACTACCAGAGGAGGTTAGACATCTCGTCCCTCAAGCAGAGTGAGAACCCCATCATCTTGGAGCTGAAGGTGAGTTTCTGTCATGTGGTCCAGGTTCCCTGCTGGTCATCATTAGAGGACCAATGTCTAATCAGTCGTTTTCCTGCAGAATCTGGACCTGACCAAGAGAACAATGGTGCACGAGGGACCGCTTTCATGGAGAGTCAATAAGGACAAGAGAATTGGTACGTGGATATACCTGTGGGGGAGGATTAGGGCAGTGGTGTAGCTCACAATCCCAGGGCCCCTTTGAAAAAACAATGTAGCCTATGGATATA
>BJFM01003980.1:14666-29844 GCA_016586285.1 Arothron firmamentum | reverse complement strand
ATATATATATATATAGCTAATAATGAGCTAAACATGTTCTTTCCTCCCTGCCACCTCCTTTTTCCTCCATCCTTCTTCCCCTCTTCCCTCCTCCTCTCCTTTATTCCCACCTGTAAGACCAGTGATACGTGTTTTTCACATTGACACTCCTGACGTCCAATGGAGATACGTTTGAAATAATTAACCTATAAAAGGTTTTTTAATTGGTCAAAATAAAGATCGGCCACATCAGTCGCTAGGGAGGAATACGGACATGCCCCACGTGGTCATAAAACGTGGAGGTACGTGTTTTTCATCAGATATACATAGACGAGGTGAGCTGCCGCAACTTGTAGGTTGTCCAGGTGGGTCTGGGTCCTCTGTGTTAGGCCCAGCAGCAGAAGTGGTGGGAGTGGGAGACCGAGAACTAGCCAGTGCGACCCTGGCGTCCACCTCTCCGGTGTTCCTGTTAACCGTGGGCTCCATGCGGAAACTTGCAGTTGCAGTAGCAACTGGTTTAAATATAGCAGAAATTTTGTTTTTTCAATTGTTCCTGGCACTTTTTAGCACCACTACTGTATTTTTGTTTCTTTTAATATCCTCCGCTCTGCTACTTCCAATTATTTGACGTGCATTAAGTACACCGGGTGCGGCGCGGCTCCGACATGACCGCCGATCCCCATACGCATTGCTTCTGTTTTGGTTGGATGTCTGAGCACTTTGCAACAATCGAGCACAACGCATCGCATGTGGGACAGGAAGTCGGGTGCGAAGAGAAAATAAAACTTTTTAAAAATTTGCAAAATTAAAGGCCCAGTATTTAGAGCGATCGATTTCAACAGGTCCTCAGCCTTGTGAGGGTCACCTCGCAATCATTTTAGACAAGAGAGAAGAAAGACTGGTCATGGAAGCAGGAAGCCGAACCATTATTAATGAGGTGTCACATCCTTTAGGAAAGGATAATATAGGAAAAGACATGGCATGGAAAGCCTTTCAGAAGCAAGTGTACGTTGTATTTAGTGTACGTTCGTAGCGCCGCAACCGTGGCTGCTTCAGGTCTGCAGCACGGCACAGGGATTGTGGGTACGTGGGGGCCCCCCCGCACCACGTCGCTTGCTACCCCTCCCCTCCGTATGACTGACACATTTAAGCATTAGAGAGAGAAAGACCTGTAGAAGAAACTGTAACTGTAGTTGCTCTACTTTCAGAGCTCTACGCCATTCTCCTGGAAGACATCCTGGTGCTGCTGCAAAAGCAGGACGAGCGGCTCATCCTCAAGTTCCACGGCAAGAACCAGGCCAGCGCTGCTGACACCAAGAACATATTCAGCCCAGTCATCAAACTCAACACTGTCCTGGTTCGTCCGGTGGCGACAGGTGAGAGCCTCGCTGCTTTCTGGCCCGGGGTTTGTTGATCTGTGCAGTTTCACCCCATGTTTGCCACACGTGTGTTTCAGACAACAAGTCTTTCTTCGTATTGTCCACGTCTGAAAACGGTCCTCAAATCTACAAGCTGACGGCTCAGTCTGTGTCCGATCAGAGAACGTAAGTCCCGCCTCTTCCACGGCCACCACGCCGTCAGTTTACGCTGAGTGTGCAGTGTCACCTCCGGTCCTGCAGGTGGCAGTGTCTGATCACGCAGTGTGCCGACGCGATGAAGGCCAAGTCCGACAAAAGCACGTCGCCGCCAGCTCAGACTGAGTACGTCCGCAGCGCTGAGGGCGACGCCATTGACATTATCAAACAGGATATGACGAAGATCAGCAGCGACCCCAACAGCGATCTGAGTGGAACCGCATGTTTGTCAGGTGACTGGTACTAGTTTTGTGTCAAAATCACCAATTTGCGAAGCAGATCTGACATGTTTCATCATTTTGAATTCTTGTTTGTCCCCTCTGTTCCCGAACATGAATCAACCCCAGATAAAGGATCCACCTCATCTCCAGATGATCAGCTTCCACCCAGCATGAACCCGTTTGATGGGCTGAAGTCGGAGGATGAGGAAGAGGAGCCCGTCATGGTCAGCATTCCGGAAGTTGCAGAAGAGGAGGGTGATGAAGAGGTGGATGAAGCTGAACTGGAGGCTTTCCTGGACGGGCAGCTGGCTGACGGTCTGATCTTGCTCCAGGACCAAGAACAAAACCAAGAGCCAAGAACATTTTGTGAGCTGCCTTCTAAAGGCGAAGAGGCTCTCAGGACGTGTAGGTTAAATTCCAAAGATCCTCTCCAGATGGTTGTCTTTTCCTGTTTTGTCAGCTGTAGGTTTATTTCTCTTCCACAGTGGCGATGCTCAAGCAGGCTCTGCTCAGCCACATGCTGAGGAACCCTGACGACCTGAGGTCATCAGAGGGACCACTAGCCGATGAAGACTCACAGAAAAGCCACCTTCAGGTCCCCCCAGAACACCCTGAGACACCTGAAGGAAATGGTGTGTTGAAAGGCAACATTGTGGTCCTTTGTGGACTTCTGAAAACATTTTCCTGTCTCCTCTCTTCCTTCAGGTGAGTTTCTGGTTCTAGAATTTGCCGGCGGCTCTAAGGAGGGCAACACTGATGAGGACATGGAAGTGGAAGGGGACATTGACATGAGGAGGCTGCTGTCGTCCTCTCAGATCGGGGGTGAAGGTGCCGGCCCTGACCTCAGCAGGCAGCTGATGACTCACCTGCGCCTCCTACAGGCCGACCTGCAGTACCTGAAAGTGAGAGAAGCAGAAGAAGCACATTTGTAATTTGTGGATTTTCACTCTGCCAGAGCAGATATTTGGGATGTAACAGGATTGAAAGGCTTCAGAAGCCCTTCTAGAGACATTGCCAAGAGAAGACAGGCTGGTTATTTTATTATCATGCTGATCCTAGTGGCTTATTGTAATAATTAGCTCTTTTTTTCAGTCAATTAGCATAAGGTGAGATATATTCCTTTTTAAAAATACAAGATTTCTTTAACTGTGATGAAAATATCCAGAGGAAGATGTTTTTGTCATCAGTAAAGTTCATATTCACTGATTTTTTTTAATTCTGATTTGTGCTGTGACGATGTTCTACCAGGAGGTGGAGCTAAAGTACCATCAGCTGTGCCATGGTGACCAGGACGCTGCAACCTCTGAGGACAACAACAATCAAGGTGGGTTTCAGTTTGCCGTTTGCAGAGCTAGTCGAAGCAGTGAACTCAAGGGGTACCACTTGTTTTCCAGACGGGATTCAGCGATGAAGAGCTTCCTGTTGACAGAATTTCTCTGGGTACTCGAACGCATCACACTGACGTCATTGAGTCATCAACACCTGAGGTGGCAGGTCAGGCACGTGTGATAATCACTGGAAGGATTCTTCCATAAACACACTGAAAGAGAGATGGAATTGAGCATCACAGACTCTTTATGAATAATGAAACACTGGAAATATGAAAATATGGATGTACAGATGGAGGATGGAGACTTTTATTTTCAGCAGTTGTTCTGTAAAATAAGCCTGACACCTTTCAGACTCAGCTCACAGTTGAACATATTTAACGACACATTTTTCCACATTTGAATTCTGCAACATTCCAAAAAAGCATTTTCTTCATTTTACTTTCTCAGGCTTGTTTTTAGAGGACCAGAAAACTCAGAGCTCAGAACGCTGTTTCTGGCCAAGGCAGCAAAAAACCCTGAAATCACAAACTCATACATTTGTAAAACATTATGCAAGAATGTACAGTTTTTCACACCAGTATGTGTACTTACACCAAAGGACTTGTGTGTACCAGTACCTAGATTTACTTAAGCTATTGTTTATTATCCATTTAAGTATATTTGACATGGTATCGCAACTTACTTCACAAAATATAAGTACAATTTTAGCATATCAACAAATTGTTACTGATATTTTAACATTCAGCTGCTTCAATATTGTATAAATTGCTGAAGAACCACAACTTCTCTGAATAGTTTTGGAGCACTATGCCTTAGCTAAAGCAGATCCATGTTACCACGATATCTGCAACTCAAACTACACACTCAGCTGCGCTTCAATCATCACTCTTGGCGTAAATATGCTGGCTTTTGTGCCTGTGTAAATATGTCAGATAAGTGAAGGGAACATCTGACTTTATCACGAGCACATCAACATATCGCTCAGCATAAAACTTACAAAAATCTTCAAATTCTGAGGTATTTTATTCTGACTCCTGACAAAAATCTTTAATCTTTAAGGAGAAAATGTTGAGGACAAATTAATACGACAAGAATTCTGAGGTTTTATAATATGCCTTTTATGCAGATTTGATTTTGACCATTACCAGCTTCCATACACATCTTTTAATAACCTTTAATAAGCTTTATGTCAAAGACCTGCCAAGAAAATTTTACATTTGTCCCATTTCTGTTTGTGGTTTCATTCATCAAACTGCTGAATTAAAATTTCCTATTGCACATAAAAGCAAAATGCTGTATGATTAAACTCAGTAAATACAGAATTTAGTGAGAATTTATGGAGGTCTAAACAAAAGCAACTGACTTTGAAAAAGTAAAGAAATTGAATTGGTCCTGCTATCCCTGTGATACGCCTGCACGGATGAGAACATGGTTCTGATTTTGAGAAAAATCCAGAGTGCTTCCTTTTTAATCACAATAAATCTATTGTACATTTGAGTGTATATCGAAGACTGTATATTATTGACTGTATAGTGTTTTAACACAAACATCTTTAAAAGAGGCCACATACCATTTATGTTTATAAATGTTATATTCAAAATGTATTTTATGATCACATATTAACCCTGAAAACTGCTTAGCTGTCGTAAAATTGAAGGGAAAAGTTTCTCTTGAGCTGATTTAAATCCACTTACTGAAGAAGCGACGCTCAAGTTCACGGTGAAGCTTCATTATGTTGCATTCAGGAACACCATTAACAATTATCCAACACAGCCGCAAAGCAAAGACACACCTTTCATTGGGTTATTTAATTTATCCGCTGATCCTGGAAACCACTTTTAAAAAATAATAAATCATTATTTCCATGTTGTCCCTGGGTTTTCTATTGGTTTAGCGTTGATGCGGTTCTTTGTCAGTTATAATAGGATTGTCCAGGGTGTGCTCCGCCTCTCGGCAGCAGGAATTGGCTCCAGTCTCTTCCTGCCACCCTGGCTGGGTGGAATTTTAAAGTCCTCTGGGTGGGGTGTGCCTTTGTGTTTTAAACATTTACAGCTGTATTTGGTGCAAACAAGTATGAAGGTTTAATTTTTCAGCCAACTGTTGGTTGAACGTCAAAGTATGAGAGGTTCTTCTTCGGCATTCTTTAAGTCGAGGGGAAGCAGTTTAATTCAGTCAGTTTTGCGTGAACATTGGTCCTGTTTGGTCGTTTCTTTCAGTTTTTGGGTTTCTTTCCACCTTTTATACTTGGCGCGGCTTTTCTTGTAGCCAAACCTGGCGATGTCCACCATGAACACCCAGGCGATGGTGTACATGACCACGCCTCCAAGCTTCATGACGACCGTGGTCCTGGGTGATGTTAGCTCGCAGTAGAACATAGCTGTTCCCACACCTATACGTACAGTGGCGAACAGGAGGATGAAGAGCAGGTCAACCACGTCCCCCAGCAGGCCGTCGTACAGGCCGAGCTGTCGGAGGAACCAGCGGACCTGCAGCAGCGGGTTGGTGAGCTCGCTGCCAAAGATGACCGCACAGGTCTCGCATCCTGACACCCCCATTACCAGAGCTAGCAGGAGGCCAACGATGCTGGCGGTGTGGTGGGCCATCATGGTGGGCCCTTCGCTGCGATTACAAACACACCAGCCCAGGTCGAAGAAGAAGTAACCCAGACAGACCTCCAGGGAGAAGATCTGCAGATCCGTGTTCTCTGTCCCTGCAGGACGGACGATGGATGATGGATGGAGGCAAGAAGAAAAATCTTTGATCTGTTCTGTGACGCAAACTTGAAAAGGGTGAAAGCAACTTCCTGGTTCCTGACCTGCGTGTGTGAAGGGCCACGGTCCATCCACAAACGCCACATACCCCGTCAGCAGCACAATGAGGACGCCGTGGGACAGAGTGACCAGCCGACAGTTCCACTCAGGTCTCCGCTGAGCACAGGCACTACAGAACAACCGGTAAAGGGCAAACCAACCAGTCAGGCTGCAAAGAACTCCCAGCACTGCCATGGCAACCTGCTGACACATCAGGGATGTATTCACTGCTTTAACCAATCAAAATGTACAGTCTAAATAACTTTTATGATTTTTGCGCTTTGGCAGTGCTCTGAACGTGTCACCTCTCCTACCAGCCCACTTTCCAGCTTTTTGATCTGCAACTGGGACTGAAACCAGAATCCTTCTGGTTCCCAGTTCCCTATGAGCCCTATCCCCCACCCCATATGGTTACTCATGAATATGGAGCTAATTATTAATAAATACATACAGTACAATGGTTAAAAGAGTGGTTAAGAAAGAGTAACCTGCTGCTTATACAGAAAATATTCCACCATGCATCTGTTAGCTCCTACCTTGACTCCTGTCACAGGTTAACTTCAGGATGAAAATAAAAATGAGTTCCAACAGTTGAGCACGCCTCAGCATCCATCAGTGTTTAACTGGCCTGAAGACTCATCTCAACTGTGACATATGCTGAAGGTCAGTGTTTCATACATGTTCTCTGTTGGAGCATGAGGGAATTCATATGTTCAGAGCTGCTATGGGCGGATCCCTTCCCCCTGTGTGTCTCAGACCTGATCCTCTTAAAGGATTACCATCATCCCTGCAGAAACCTGCTCTAAGATGGGGCCATCTGACAACCAATCACAATAAATTATAACTGAAATTGGATCATATTAATACGTTACTTTTATATTGTATAAAATCTGTGTGTTTTTCAGATTATTACTATGTGGACCAAATTTTTTTTATTTGGTAATGTTGGATTAACATAAACAGTTTGAAAAAATATTCTGAAGTTCTATTTTGGATTTATCTTTTACTCATTGCTTCAAACTGTCCACCATCATGGACAGCACCTCCCATCCTCTGCATCAGACTGTGGGGGCCTTAAGCAGCTCCTTCAGTAAAAGACTCAGACACCCGAGTTGCAAGAAGGAGTGCTTCCACAGGTCCTTCATCCCAGACAACATCAGACCGTTAAACGCTGCACTATAAATCTGTAACAAACACCCTCATTAAAAAATGACATTTATTGTCTTTTTCATTCCATTCATCTACTTTATATGGTTAATTCATAGCTGCTATATATCCATATTCACCTGTGCAATAACACCCCACCCTTGCACATCTAAATGGCTGAGGCTATGTATGTAAATACTAAAAATGCTGTTTTTCTTTCCTTGTGTTTATTTTCTTTATTATTCAATGTTTCTTTAAAATTGTCGTTTAGCTACTGTAACAGTTAAATTTCCCCACTGTGGGATCAAAAAAGATGTTATCTTATTCTGTCTTACCTAAACCAAAGCTGTAATTCAAATATACTAAAATAAACTACAAGGTTTGTTTTCTTTTTTGTTAAAATAGGTCTGTGGAGTTAACTGAATTATCATATTATAATAGATGGGTTTGGACATATTCTAAATATTTAAATTGACTTTTAATTATGACGATGAAAAATTGGTTTCATTCCAAAGTTTGCGCCTGTGAAGCAGTTTGTCATTTCAACCGTCCTCCGGTAGGTGGCGGAACCGTCGTTGTTGCAATTACCAGAGCCGCGACGAAACGTAGAAGAAGAAAAGGGAACGCGAGTTTCCGCTTCCTCTTGAAAACAAACACAAGTTCGCGGCATTGGGATTAATATGATTTTGTGACCAATTCAGATAATTAATCGTCATTTTTGCCTTATGGAATTTTATTTTACCGTCTAAATTTAAAAGTCAAGTAGAGGTATGTTTGGTTACGCTTAAATGCAGCGTCAACAACACGAGGTGGAATGTTGCTCGAACTATTTATGCTTAAATGTTTATAAGATACATGTGGGAAATAGGGTGTCGTAAATAATTAAGGTTAGCTAATTTAAGTATCCTTTTCTCTCGGTATTCACCACATTTTGATCTTTTTTTTTTTTTTTTTTTTTTACTTATTATATGTATTGTCCTTGTCATGTTCCGGCTGGAAGTGATCAGCTAATTAAAGTACTTTAACCATTTCGTGTCATCTCAGTATCCTAAAATTAATTCAGTTTTCAGCGAACGTGGTTATTATCCCAATATTTAAGAACAGTACAAAAGAGATGTTAAGATGTTCTCTCGTCTCTATATGGGGGCAGATGCTGAAAATAGCAAACATGATTTTTGGTTAATTGGCATGTATGTACCTAATCCAAAACATGTTTGGACCTTAAACTATATTCCCCCAGTTTTAGAGATTGAATTCATATTAAAGGATTTTCATAAAATTGAAAAGTGTTTTTAAATGGGAGGATTAATAGTCATGATTGTGACTGATGATGAAAGATCAGTATGTCTACTTTGTTTATCTAAAGCAGGTTATTTCTGTCCCCATGTTAAACTGCTGTATTGTGTTTTGTTGGTCCACAGGATGGCGGTTCCGAGGCTGCTCAAATGTTCTCGACACTCAGGGGCAGCACTGCACGTCTGCAGTTACTCAACTCTCGGGGGATCATCCAGACCTTTGGAGAAAGATGATGTTGGGCCAGTTTTTCAGTATGTTGGCAAACACAAAAAGCCCAACCACAAAGTGTTTGTGTGGGGTTTCAGCTTCACTGGAGCTCTAGGAATCCCCAGCTTTGTGGTTCCGGACAGCGGCAGGAAAAAACCCCGAAAGTACCAACTGACTCCGTACAGACTGGACACAGCAGAACAGGTGAGGGGATTGCTTCAGGATAAAAAGACACATTGGCTTTCACTTTTGTGGCTGTGACTTCTTCAACCTTTTTAAATGAAATATATTTGAAATGTCTGTGATGATCAAACTCTCAAAATGCGACTTTCTGTGTGGATTCTGTCTGTGGTAGATTTCTTCTGCTGCCTGTGGTTATGGTTTCACACTAATTGCTTCCCGCACCAAAGATGTGATCAAACTGTGGGGAATGGGTCTCAATAAAGACTCTCAGCTGGGCTTCCAGCGGACGCAGCACAGCCGCCGTAAGAATGCTTTTAATTTTAAACAAACAGAAGTTTTCAAAGGCTCCACGGCATTATTGTTTCAGCCCAGCCGGCTCACTGATGTATTATTCTAATGTTGATTACAGTTCATTACAATGCATTTGGAAATATCTATACATCTCCTACTGTTGATGTCTTGTGTGGCAACGGTGGGATATTATCAGACTGCTGTGGTGCTTCGTAAATGAACTCATCAGGTCTGTGCAGTTCACAGCTATGAGTACGTGCTGGAACCGTCCCCGGTGGCCCTACCTCTGGTGGAGCCACAGCAGACCCGGGTCCTACAGGTGTCATGTGGCCGAGCTCATTCGCTGGTCCTCACAGACGGTGAAGGAGGTGAGACATGAGTTCAGCTGAGGTTTAAAAGAAATGCAGATTCATGTTTGGCAAAGTTTGAACCCAGAGTCTTTTTTTAAGTTTTCAGCATGGGCAACAATGTGTATGGACAGTGTGGAAGACAGATTGTTGAAGATGAAGTCTACAGGTAAATATTTTAAAATAATTTCACCTTTCCTGTATTCTCATCATATGTTTTTCTATTATAATTATATTGGTTCATAAGCAGTTTTCTTGTCCGGCTTTTCTCTTCCTTTTTTTAACTTGAAACTCATTCATCCATCCCAACATCATATTGTTAGAGTAGTTTTCTTGGATGACATGTTATCATTCATCTCTCCTGCTTCTCGCAGCGGCAGCCACATCATCCACAGGATCGAAGGGTTCGACTGTCCAGTCGTCCAGGTAGGCAGCAGGTCTGTTTGTTGGATGTGGGTTAGATGTGGGATTTGATCAGTGCAGACTGGTGTTTTAGGTGGCGTGTGGACAGGACCACAGCCTCTTCCTCACTGAGGCGGGCAACGTTTTGGCGTGTGGGTGGGGAGCAGACGGACAGACGGGTCAGTAGGTCTGCTGCATTCACACAACCCTCACCCTTGACATGCTCTCTGGGCCTGAATGAGTAGTTTTTATTCAGTCTTCCTGCCTTTAAGTAACATTTGTGAGTTTAAGGAAGTTTCTGTTACTGTGAGATTGGCTCGTGCTTTTTTAGTTGTTTTTTTTTAAGTTATTTTGGAAAAAACATTTAAAGAATTATGAGGAGGCAAACAGGTCAGAATTATTAGATTGAAGTCGTATTTCGGGATGGGGTTTTCCTCTCCTGAGAGGGGTTTGCTGACGTCGCTCTCGTCCCTCAGGCCTCGGCCATCACAGCGTGAGCTGCACACCAGCGGAGGTGGGTGGAGATTTGGCTGGTGTTGAGATTAAGCACATCAGCTCATATGGAGACTGTAGCCTGGCTGTGTCTGCAGACGGGGAGCTGTTTGGATGGGGAAACTCTGAATACCTGCAGCTGGCATCTGTTACCGAGGCAACACAGGTGAGACGAGCTGACACAGAGGGAGACTGCGGATAAGCTGTTATTACACAACCTAATCAGATTGATTCATAAACGGTCAATTTAACAAAGAAGCTTTTACAGAATGATCCTGACAGAAAGAGCCGATGTGCTTAAAGGCTCTGCTCATGTTACAAACCACATTTTTCATCTTTATTCTTCTCTGAACAGATTGGTGGATGGTGGCATTAATCACTCAGAATTCTTGAATGAGTCTCCAGAAAGCCATACCAGAGAACTACCCTCAGATCCTTTCTGATCATTTCATTGCAGATCAACTCGCCTCGACATCTTCCTCTAAACGGCTGTGGGAAGGTCGTTCAGGCGGCGTGTGGTGGAACTCAAGTGGCTATTCTGAATGGTCAGTTCAGTTTTAACACCTCCGTAGGTTGTTTTCATGTCTTAATTTTTCTCTAACGCATGTTTACCACAAACATGGCTAAGATACTGCTGGATGCCTTTAAATTAGTTCCCCTATGCGGGAAAAACATTTTGAGAGGTTTAATCTCTGAGCTCAGCTTTAATGAATCCTGCTGTTCCCACTTTCCCACATCGAGATCCAACCACAGATTAAATGGTGGAGTGAATTTTTGGTAATGATGACTATGAACTGATCATGTGTGAAGACAAGCAAGTCAACATTTGCTGAGATAAAGACCAACAGGTCGCCCCTGACACCTGCAAATGTGAGAAAATCAGTTCTAGCACCGGTTGTTGTAGTTCCCAGTATAGCCACACCGGGGCATCGCGGATCAGTTTTTTTTTCTTTGCGTGGAAGGGCTTCCACTCGTCCAGTTTGTCATGGATTTTGTCATCTGCAACAAAACATTTTTTATCTCTGTGTGTCAGATAAAGGAGAGGTGTTTGTTTGGGGATATGGGATTCTTGGGAAGGGTCCTAATCTGTCAGAGTCGTCGACCCCAGAGATGATTCCGTCCACGCTGTTCGGACAGTCGGACTTCAATCCCACAGTGGCCGTCACCAGGATCAGGTGTGGACTCAACCATTTCGCTGCAGTGACAGGTGAGAAGGCCTTAATAACCCTGCAGCAGGTCCGACCTCATGAGGTTCAGTTCTGACTCCTCCAGCCTGAACAGTAATTCCAGAAGGAGTGAAATAATTAATATCAGTTTTCTTTATTAGGTGTTAAAATCCTCTTTTACATGTTTACACTAAGTCAGTGGTGCCAAGACTCGGTGTAGGTGCTGGTGCTGCTGGAGAATACAACGACTGTTCTGTGATCGGATGGATTTATGTGGGATTATGATGAATTCTGGCTGTTATTACTTTTAGTCCCTGCAGCTTCGGCCTTATTTGAGGCTCTGCAGGCTTTGCTTCCAGCTCATGTTTGATGGTTGGTTTTTCAGACCGAGGCGAGCTCTTCGTTTGGGGGAAGAACATTCGAGGCTGTTTGGGCATTGGGAAGAGAGACGACCAGTACTTCCCCTGGAGGGTGAGACGGGGTTTTCCTGTTGCCAATAAAAAGCAATTTTTATTTTTAATGTAATTTCTGTTTATCTGCTGGGTCCCTCAGGTGACGGTTCCTGGTCAGGTGGTGGATGTCGCCTGCGGGGTTGACCACATGGTGGCGCTGGTGAAGTCTCTTCTGTGAGGTTGGATGTTTATGCACAGACCCCTGCTGAGCTGAGGGCACCCAGGACGAGGGCTGGAAGCCATCTGTTCTCTGCACGACTCGGACCGACCGCAGAACGTTTGACTGGTGCTGAGTCCTGATGGAGCTCAGATCAGTTTGAGTCGAACTGAACAGTTTTAACCACTATTTAAAATGAACAACTGGGACATTTTCCTCCGAAACCTGGAAAGATGAAATTCACAGATATTCAGAATTTTAATTCCAGGAAAACGGAGCTCTGTTATGTTGTATTTTGCAGCTTTTGTTCAAGCTTTCATAGCCAGAGTTTCAGTTGTCTCCTGAAGGAAAGAACAGACCCAGCTGATTAACGATGGTAATTAAGCCGACCACGTTTCGCCTGCAGGGGGCGCTGGTCCCCGTCAGCCTGAAGTGAAAAAAAATCCAGATTTTCACCAAAAACAGTTTGTTTGTCGTTCTGCTCTCAGCAAATCCTCCACTTTCTCATTAAAATATTCACATTATCTGGAAAACCTCTCCTTGCTGCTGTTTCTCTAATTTTACCGGCTTCTTCACAGGTCCAAGTTGTGCTTTATGTGAATCAGCAGTCATCCAACTGGTTCTACTGGTCTGTCCCCAGAGAAGATGCTTCCAGATGGTTGATTTTGTGAAATTGTTTTGTTTTCTGGATGTTTATTTTTCTCTTGTCTTTTCAAAGCCTCTTTCCTGCGAAAACAAGACATGATGGCAGCACAAAAACAGATCAAATGTTGGCAGCTGCAGTGGTGAAAAACAAGAATCGGCCAGTTTTCCAGTCCAAACCCCGACTCTCCTCACGGTACGTTCATGTTCTGCCTTTAAAAGCTGCAGAAACACGTGGACAGTGAACGGAAGTTATATATAAATATACAATATGAGCTGGAGAAACATCAGTGTTATCATAAATATATATGATGAAATGTGTGTTAAATGTTTAAATTTAAACATAATCCTCGTTTAGTTGCATTTGCATTAGAAGTAAATGAGCCGTGGCTCGGCTGTGTTTGCTGGCCTGTCTTGTTTCAACCTGTATTAAATGTGTTTTGTTGGTAGGTTCTTCAGAATCCTGCAGAGGAACCGAGACCAACAGCTCGTCTCTGCTTTGGTGAGGAAATTTAACTTTTAAGTTTAAAATGTTCTTCAGCCTCGCGTATGTTGAGGTTGTAGCTGCTTGAAGGGGTTTAAAGGAAAAGTCCGATCAATTCCAACATGGGGATATACTTTCCTGATATTTTTGGTCTGAAAGGATGAATTTTAAGATTTTTAAAATTAGTATTATTTTAGCTGTTTCACAGTAGGTCCGTCTCTGTCGCAGCGGACGGATCTTAGGCTGTTGAGGCTATTTACATCCCACATATCCGCATTTTTTTTGTCACAGTCAACATTACAAAGGTATTCAGACATACACAGACATATTTGTTTACTTCAAGAAAGCGAATATTAACATAAAATTAGCTTTAATACAAACTCTCGCGAGGTTTCGCGCGATGGTCGCGCTGAGGCGTGTTTACAGGAAGTTCTGACATTACTGAGAAAATATTTATGCGACAACAACGTTGTGCCTCCGAATTGATGTTGCCTTGTTTATTTAACATGTCACGTACCTCTGCTCCACAACTGAAATTACTTTTTAAAGAAATTAAAAAGAAAAAAAAACCTGTTGACGGTAAATTTCCACGATCACGTCAGTCCCTCAACATTTCAGATGAAAATGGCCATGAAGCTGAAATACCCAGAATTCTGTGTGACAGCAGCGAAACAAATGTTAACATTTGTGCTTTTATCAACAGGCAGAAGGCTTGTTTAGGCGTTCCCATGACGACGGTCCTGGTCATCAAGCAGCAGAGTGAGCAGGTTGAGATGCTTCCAAGTCCGGATTGAGCAGAAGTCTGCAGATTCTCCACTTACAAGATGTTCATGTTTCTGGAAATGTAACACTGGTCAGGTGTAAGGTAAAAGTTCTCGGTTACTCCTTTGACCTCTGTGACCTTTTGTGAGGAAGATGATGTTGAGCACTAACGCCATCTTCCTTCTCCTCTTCCTCACTGAAGAGCCGGCGTGTTGCAGAAGCTCCCCGATGCAGAAGGTGGACACCTGGAACCCCCCTGAGGAAGACTCTGGTCCGACAGGTGGGTTCCCCTGAAGCTGCTTCTGGTTAGCTTGGTTAACTCCGTAACGCTTCCAGTTCTGGGTTTTGTAAATGTTCCATAAATCAGCAAAAATGACACAAACTGGAAAATCAGAAAGCCCCAAAAAGCTTTTATTGTTTTTTTGTTTTTTTTCAAATTTCAACATGAGAAGCTCAAAGTGAGAAGCTTTCGTTTCCTTTTGAAAAGAGGACAAAAATGTCACGTTCACGTTTTAACACTGATAAATGCGGAGTTCCTACGAACAGGTGATGAGAAGAAGAGCTGGTTGTTAGAAGAGAAGAGAATCCTGGGTAAATGAAGTCAGAGCCTCCCTGTTTCACGTCGGTACCGCAGGTCTGTGGGGGCGTTGACCTGCGTTAAAGTGCAGAGCGGGGCCGGGGGGGGGGCAGGGGAACCTCCACCCCCGCCTGAACCGTAGCTTATAGTTCGCATCAGTCACTGTTCTACGTCCTCAAAGTGGCTCAGTCTTCACAACTATTGCAGGTTCAGTGGCTTCACACTGTGAGCAACGGCGTCAGCGTTACCGTGGTGACGGGAGGTCCAGCAGGATGAGAGTCATGGTCCGACCGCAGCAACGTTTTCTGTCGCCGTTGCTCACGGTGGGAATATTCCACCAAAGCGCTAGTGGACAGATTCTAAATCCTTGGTTTCTTGGTTACATTCAGTGCTGAAACTAGAATTTGTTGTACTTGAGCAATCTGACCGAGAGGTTCATCTGTTTGTAATGATTATCTTCGTTATAGCTCAATATCTGTTAACAACATTAATAAATTAGTTGAAGTCTGTAACATGTCTTGTTAGAAATTGGCCTTCGAATATATACATACATACATATATGTATGTATATATACATATATATACATACATATATGTATATATATACATATATGTATATACATATATGTATATACATACACATATATATATATACATAT